>OX632361.1:38913733-38996815 GCA_951751655.1 Ophion costatus
ACTGATAGCATAGAAGAAATTGAGTATAAAGTAAAAATTAAAGTTTTTTTTTTCTAATGAAAGTTTGTAATTAATTGCAAATCTGGCATAGTGAAAATTCTCTAAATTAATGAGTCAGTTTTTGCAGCACGAAAATTTTGGCCTTATTGTTTATCTCTACCTTCATTTTTTGTAGTTATGTATTTTTTTCAATTGACATATTAATTATTCATTCTTTTACCAATTTTCTGTTACTATTTATTTTAGTAAAAAACTAGTTTTATATTTATAGTTTTACTCTTATAATTTTCTCTTGATACATCGAAAGGTTTACGTTTTCTAGGTAAAATATTAATTACCCATTTTTTACGCATCACGTAGTTACGTCAAAATAAAAAATGTTTGCTTCATAAACCCTCAATTTGTTCATATTTTCTGATCAAAATTATTATTAATTTATCGAAACGGTATTATTAAAATTTAAAAAAAAACTGAAGATGCGCCTGCCTGTATCGGCGCGGGTTTTCCACACTTTCTCTGTGCCCTCGTGCAGGCCTTCAGAAGCTGGGAATAGCGAAGCGAAAGACGTTGGGCACCCGTGAAAGGGCAGTCGTATGAACTTCAGGGATAAATAATATTTGGAGGAAGAATTTTTTTGCGATCGTCCGAGAGTCTTAGGGACAAACGGAAAGCTGAAAAAGTCAACGCCGTCTCCATTGATTAATCTCGGAACGTAGAAAAAAGCTCACAATAATTGAGCGAGTGTATACCTTATAATCCAGCGAAAAAAAAGGAAAAAAAAACGTTCGTGACGAAAAATCGAAGAGCTAAAAAAAACTTGGCAAGAAACTGCGAAAAAAGGATGCGTGGATAGCGAGCGGATAGTGTCTGGAAACGACCGAAAAAAGGGACGAAAGAAATTGGGGCTGTCCAAGTTATAGGAAGAATAGAAAGAGAAGACAATCGAATAAAGAAAAGTAAAATCCAACGAAGTAGAAATAATCTTGGCGATTTTTTACGATCGTGATAAAAAATAGAATCGTTATTTATCCGTCATAAAATTTCTCCGTCTTGTCTATAGCCTTCAGTAAAAAGTGTCCCTTGACGTCTCGCGGTAGGTGATAAACAACTGCGTAACAAAAACTGCAAAACCTTGGCCGAATAAAAAATAGCACCATTTTATTTCCAACCTATCTGACAATCGTCGATTGATTGAATCGTTTGCACTCGAGAGGCGACTCCCGGTTACCATTTACTATCCGAGCGAAAAAGGCCCCGAGTGCAGAGGGTTAAAACGGAATTTCCAATCTATAATATGATCCACCTGTAATTATTAATATTAATATATTAATATCAATATCAATATTAATAATTGTCAAGATTAATATTGCCCTTTATTGAGCATTATATTTATATACTAAATACATATTGTGTTTCACACATCACAAATATTGTGATATTTTAGTTTTAAGGCTTTCACGGCTCTTTATGTAATTTGAAGAGTATGTGGCTTCCGGATGGAGGCCGTGTTGAGAACCTGTGTCATTTCTTAACCTTCCTCAACTCCCAGCACCCCAATATACAATTCACCATGGAGATAGAAC
This sequence comes from Ophion costatus, assembly GCA_951751655.1. NCBI lineage: Eukaryota > Metazoa > Arthropoda > Insecta > Hymenoptera > Ichneumonidae > Ophion > Ophion costatus. The sequence goes on from OX632361.1 coordinate 38,915,317, forward strand.
AGGACAATCAAATTCCTTTTCTGGATGTACTGGTTCAACGGAAAAACGATGGCACTTTGGGCCACAAAGTTTACCGGAAACCAACGCACACGGATAGATATCTCCACGCTACGTCCCATCACCACCCCTCCCAAAAACAATCGGTCATAAGCTCTCTGGTCTACAGAGCTCTAGCGATCTCCGAACCGAACTCTCTCGAGGATGAACTAGAACACCTACGCAAAGCTTTAGGAGATAATGGCTACAAGCCAGGCAACATCGAAAGAACGATCAAACAACTAAGAAGAAAAATAGCCGATCCGAAAACGGTAACAGAACCTGAAGGGGAGAATGAAGGACAAATAATAGCAACAACTTCCCTTCCATACCTTCAGGGCATAACCGATCGCATAGGCAGGGTCCTTGGGAAACATAACGTGCGAGTCATCTTCAAACCTCAGAAGAAGCTAGCACAAGTGGTTCCGAGTGCAAAAGACCAAAGACCACCATTAAGTGCACCAGGAGTGTACAAGATACCCTGCTCATGCGGTAAAGTGTACATAGGAGAAACCGGGAGGAAGATCAGTACACGGATCAAAGAACATCAACGGTGTATCAAATATGGCCACATTGGACAATCAGCCCTGGCCGAGCATTGGATGGAAACTGGTCATGCCATCCAGTTCGATAAAGCCCAAAGTCTGGCCCCATCAAACAGCTATTTTTCTAGGAAACACCGAGAAGGCTTGGAAATCCGAAAACATCCGGACAATCTAAACAGAGATGGTGGATATCACGTCAATCCCATTTGGCACACCGTCCTCCCGGTTTTTTAATTGACCGGCCGATCAATTAAAACATCTGATTGGCCGGTGCAGTGATCTGGAACGATGACTGCAAGTATATAAGGAATGCCTGAGACACGGGAGCTTCAGTATCGGAGCTCTCAGCCCTGATGATGCAGACTGTAACGTTTGCGAAACGTCGGCACAACGCTGATTCTCAACACGGCCTCCATCCGGAAGCCACATACTCTTCAAATATTGTGATATATATATATATAATAATTACTGTATACACCATATAAATATAATAAAATAATAAAATCCTAGAACTACCTAAATATAAAAATTAGGTTATCTCGAAGTTAGGACAAAACCTAGAACGACCTTACGTTCTAAAGAGATTGCAATTTCGTACAAACCTGGAAGTGTACACGAAGGAAGATAGAGACTTTTTCAAGAAATAAGAAAGACCGATTCTGCAAATAATAAAAGAAAGAAAATTTCGCAAGAAATAAAGTGAAGATAATTTTCGGAGAAAATAAATATAAATATTGTGAATATTTCTAATGATATTTATGTATAAATATAAAAATATTAATGTATTCTATAATATTTATATTTCGGATTTATGAACAAAGTTGATAATATTCTAAAATTGAATTTTTAATTACAAGCATTATAATATATTTAGATTTGGTAAATATTCGGAAGTGGGACTCCTGCTAGAATCAGGCTTATATTTGTTTGGGGATGTTTAAGGTTGTTTGGGGTTGTTTAGGTTTGTTTAAACCCTTGAAAAAAATTAGCCTGGTTCTAGCAGGAGCCCCACTTTCGAATACTTACCTCATACTTAATATTTATATGCAAATGTCATATTAAATATTCACAATATTTATATTTATTTTCTCGTGAAATGATATTTACACGATTTCTTGCAAAATGGCCTTTCGTTCGATTTTTTTCGCAAATTCTGTCTTGATCATTAGTAAAAAAGGTGCCTTATCTTCCTTCGCTGTGCCATTCCAGGCTTGTGTGATCCTTTGCACTTTTTATCCCAAACTTGTCACTCCACTATATTTCCCGTTCTCGAGAGAGCCTTCCCAAGCGTTACCCCCACGCCACACGTTCCCACTGCCCTCGCGCTAGCACGAGGGCACAGGGAAACTGCGTTAAACAATTGCATTTTTCTTATTTCGTAACTGCGCCCTAAAAAAATAACAAACCTGCCTGTCGCTGGGCCACACCGTCTCACCTATCACTTCGAGACACTAATTACCACAGAAAATCCCTCGCTGTTTCGTCGCAACGAAGATATCTCCCGAGAGAAAGCGGAGCGAGTGATACGAGGGACGCGTCAAAACGAGCAATTTTAAGGGCCCGTCAACACTCGGAACTTTCATTAGCGGGCTATTTCAACAGGCTTGTTGGAGGATGAGGATCGAGACGAATTCGCGTTGAGGGCGTTGCACGGCGCAAACGAAAGAGCGGACTTTTCTTGCTGCTCTAGCCTCGCGCAGTTGAGAGAGAGTGAGAGAGAGAGAGAGAGAACATAAATCATCTTTTCATCAGCTACTTCATTAAATAGATCCTCATAAATAGCAACCATCCCATTATCCAGCCGGTAATTGCTGGAAGCGTAAACCTAAGGTTTCTCAATGTTCAATTCCCGAGCCATGTTCACTGATTGTAGTTACTCGCGTATAGACAGCAAAAAATACGTGAAATAAGATGCTGTGATACCCAGGTACGAAAAAAAAACTCGATTTTTTTAACCGCATTTTGACCTTATTTTCGAGGCAATACAATAGTGTAACAGCCGGTTTTTATGGGTTTTTTTATTTTGAAATTTTTTAGCTATTAGTGGGGGCTGTTTTTCGTGGAAGGCTGATTTTTTATTCTATTTTTTTAATAAAAATATAACGCTTACCGTTTTCTTTTCAAGACAGGGACTTTTTGTTAAGAAGCTGCATTATTGTCCTGATTCTTTGTTTAAAGAAACGTTGTAGTTTTTTTTCCAGACAGGGGATTTTTCTTATGGGCTGTCTCTTATGCTATTTTTTAATTTAATAAAATGTTGAGGGTTTTTAAAGATGAGGTCTTTTTCGTAAAACGCCGAATTTGTGTGCTATTTTTTTTATTAAAAAAAAATGATTTGTTTTTTTCAAAGACAGAGTTTTTCCCCTACGTATTGTATATATTTGACATATGTTTCATAAATTGGATTAAAGCATCTATAGAGGTTGAGGTCGTTCTAAGTATTGTCCTACTTTCTAAATGAGTTCATTTTTGTATTTATAGTCTACTGGAATTTTATTCTTGTATTGCATATATGTATATACAATAAAATAAGAAAATAATAAATATAATGTGTAAATATATATATATATCACAATTTCTTAAATTCGCATGCCATTGTTTGACTTTTTGTGTCGATTGGAAGAACCAATGAGTTATCCATTTTTTAAAACCAGATAACGGAACAGCTTTTTCGCGTTCTGCTCTTCACGTTTTCATTGATATTCGTATACGTGTCAATTCATGCTTGTAACGTTTCTAATTGTTTCCACCTACAACCCTTCACCGCGTTGCTTTTTCGCTTCCTGAAGAGTCGACGTCGACGATTGTCATTCGGCGATCGTTTGTGATGGTGCATATCACGTTTATCCAAGATTTCAACCTGAACGCAGCTCTATTTTTATTACAAATCCACGATTCGTGATTAAGGATGTTGAGTCCCTATGAAACATGTTAATGTTAATTGTTCAATAAATAGTTTCGTAATCGTCATGAAATTTTTACACGACCTCCTGAATACCTCATGTAAAAACATACCAAATTTTCAGAATTCTATCATCATTACTTCAACCTCCTTAAGGGTGGAAATAAAAAATGATAAGAAAATTCTGAAAATTTGGTATGTTTTTGTATGAAGTATTTAAGAGGTCATGTTAAAATTTCACGACGATTAGGAAGCTCGTTATTAAAAAATTAACATTTTGTTAAGAACAATTTTTAAAAGAAACAAAAAAAAATTTATGAATAAACTTCGTTTTGTTTCCGTTGCTTTCAGTATATTGTAGATATTATAAAATTGAGAGGACAAAAAAAAACTTATTGCAAAGTTACATCAGTTTCCATAAAACAACATTTACTTTGTGAATGTTAATTGTTCAATAACGAGCTTCCTAATTGTCGTGAAATTTTTACACGACCTCTGAAATACTTCATACAAAAACATACCAAATTTTCAGAATTTTATCTTCATTTGCGATTTGGGACTCAACATTCTTAATGATTCAGTTTGGACGCTCCCTTCCACAGCCCTCGTGCTGGGACTTCTCATATCCTTCCTGATTAATTTCATTCTCACCTAAGTGATTCTACGTATTTATAAAAGAAAAAAATTGTTGAAAAAAAAGTATTTACGATTGTATGGAAAAACTGATATTTTTTACTTTCTGATGTATCCGCGGGTGGGGGGAAAAATGTCGAACGATCGATATGCAGATGGGCCAAAATGTCGAATTCGAAAATGCCGAATGTTCGAATATAGATGGGTCAATCTTACTAGAGTCTGTAAAGTCGAAAATAACAATTACGAATATGAACATCTCGGAAGTTGATATATAGCGAAAAACAAAAATCAGATTTAATAAAATAGCGAAAAACACAATATCGATGGGCCTGTATGCATAACACCAAATAATTCGAGACGACAATTCTCCGAATTAAAAAAATTGCGACGGTTCACAATGCAGAAAATCATTAAAGCGAACGGTCAAAAAGTCGAGTGGTTAAAATCGCGAAGGGTCAAAATGTAGAACGGCCCGGATGGCGAATCGAGCAATACGTTAGTTGCGCTTCAGAGTGAAGCTGCGAGATGGCGCTGTCGGTCAGTCGGCTAAAATATCGTAAGGAAGTCATCCCACGTGGCGGGCCCCACCACGTTCGTCATTTTGGCCGTTCGACCTTTCGGCGTTCGACATTTCGGGCCATCGACATTTTGCGTTTCGATTTATTGCTTTTCGCCATAGACGATATTACGCATATTGGGCACTCGCTATTTTCTGTTTCGGAAATATGGGTGTTCTACATCTTTCGATTCTGTATTTTTATGTTCCGAATTGCAGATGATCTGAATATTCGTTTTCGAATAAATTAGCTCTCCAATAAATAATGGTTCGATTTATAGTCATTCAATTTTTTTATCAATCGACAGATAAAATTTCGAATAATTGAACCTTCGTTATTTTGAGAGTTCATAATTCTACCGTTTCGAAATCTTTGTCGTTCTACATTTGGTCATTCGACATTTTTACCCCCACCCGTATCCGCAATAACCGAATGGATTCTCAATAAATCGGAATTTTGGGTGTCCAACGCTTTTGTTAGTTTTGCTTTTTTCTTTTATCGGCTTTGAATGGATTTAAATTGGGATCGAATATCCGGGATGTTGAAAAAATCCGATAGATTTGAATTCTACGCTTTTGTTTTCGGTCTCGAATTTTCACGTCTCCCTGGTCCGCGAGTCATCTCGTTCCTTTTTCCATTGATTCGTGCAAGGTCCCTATACCGATGGTCTTCGTACGTGATCGCTGCGTGACGGACCTAATCTCGTTTTTGTTCGGGAGCCCAACTGTAACATACCAATTACCGTAGTTTTCTCCCGAAAAGGGCTTTTTACGAGAAGGAAAGGTTTTTATGATGATTGACTCCGTGGGTCAATCATCGCGGCTCCATCATCGTAAAAAACCCCTTTTTCTTTCGATCTTTTCAATTTTTTTCGATCCTGAAATTTAGAACGTTCCTTGTTATGTCGAACATTTGACATTTTAAACAGTCTGATCAATTTTTAACATAGAACATGTTGAACCTCCGAACAATTTAAAAAAAATTTAATTCCGAACATTTGAAACTTTTAATATACGGACCAATTTTAAGCATTTGAAATTTTGAACATTTTGAATCATTTTGAACATTTTGAACGATTTTGGGTATTGAACAATTTTTTAACATTCTGAACAATTTGGAACATTCCAAATTTTGAGTATCCTGAAGAGTTTTGAACACTGAATAGTTTGGAACATTTCGACCAATTTTTGATTGGTCATTTCGACCAATTTTTTAAGAGGTTGAACAGTTTTAAACATTTGAATATTCTGACAAATGTTGAACATTCGAGGTTTAAACAGATATAAGCATTCGACATTTTTAAAATTCCGGACAATTTTTAACGCGTGGAATTTTGAACATTTGAAATTTGAACGCTTTGAACAATTTCGAACATTTGAAATTCGAACGCTTTGAACAATTTCGAACATTTAAAATTCGAACATGCTGAACAATTTCGAACATTTAAAATTCGAACATTCCGAACAGTTTCGAACATTTAAAATTCTGAACAATTTTGAACATTTGAAATTCTGAACAATTTTGAACATTTGAAATTCTGAACAATTTTGAACATTTGAAATTTTGAACAATTTTGAACATTCAAAATTCTGTACAATTTTGAACATTTTAAATTCTGAACAATTTTGAACATTCGAAATTCTGAATAATTTTAAACAAATCAAGTTCCCAATATTCCGAACAATTCGAACAGGATTCGAAAGAAAGCTCAAGATTTCGATAAAAAGCAAAAAATATATGTATATGCCTGTTCAAATCTAGACATCTTGAACAAGATCCGATGGGTGTTGCGTTTTTTTAATTGTACCATGTTGGAATTCACTAAAACATCAAATTTTTTTTTTCATAAACCGTATCTGAGTCTAAAAAACAGCATCTTCCAACATCGGCCGAGTCCCCGATCCCCTCTTAACAACCGAGATCGCTCTTCAAACAAACAGGACGACTTGAACAAAAAAAAACTGGCAAAAATCGTACGTATATATGGGTAGGCTTGTAAGTGACATTTAAACGGGCCGAAGGTTGAAGGTTACACAGAATCGCGGGCACACGAGGAACCGAGTTTTAATTTCCTGGCTGCGGATGAGGTCGGTCAGATGCCGAAGCACGTCGTCCGCGTTCTCATCTGAACGGTCGAGCCACCACTTTTCCGCGGCATTCTTTCACGACGGACGATTTATCGCAATACATTAATCGCGGTATCCGCCCTCCCTTGCCCCCCGTATCCCTTGCAGTTTTCATTGGGAACACGAAAAGCCTCTCATATCTCAGTCACGTCAGCAAGGAATTACTTTGACATTGTGCATACGCTCGCAAGAGACATTTACTTCCTTCGTAACTCAGCCGGCCTCGCCCTTCGTCACACCTCACCCTTAAGACCCTACGTCCTTTTTTTACCGATCTGTAATTTCGGCTAATTTGTGAGTAATACTTTTGTTTAATGTTATAAAGAATCAAACATTTTCCGAAATTGAATTTAAAATGCAATCGTGGAAAATAAATTTTTATTTTCCACGATTGCATTTTGAGTCTCCATCTATTGCAATAAAAATTTTAGGTAAATATTCGGAAGTCGGGCTCCTGCTAGAATCGGGCTAATTTTTGTTTGGGTTTATTTGGCGTTGTTTGGGGTTGTTTGAGGTTGTTTAGGGTTGTTTGAGGATGTTTGGGGTTATTTTGGGGTTGTTTGGGGTTGTTTTGGCTTGTTTGAGTATTTTGGGTTTATTTGAACCCTTGAAGAAAACTAGCCTGATTCTAGCAGGAGCCCCACTTCCGAATATTTACCAAATTTTATATTTAAAAAAATGAGTATTGGTATTTATTTGAAACTAACATTTTTCGTTTTGTTTTCAATGTCGAATGAATTTTTTTTTCAATACTTGTTATAATATTCCTTTCCTTTCATCGATCCTTTTCGTCTTGTTTTTATCGGAGGGGCATTCTTTCAAGAATGGTAATAATAAAAAACGAAAAACGAAATAATCTACATACATTTTGATTAGTCAAACTTCATCGCTGTGAAAAATCGTCGTAAATTTGTCTCATCCAAACATAATGTAACTGCTCAATTTTTTTTCACTATTCTCCCAAAAGAGTGATATTTGTGATTCTTGGCAACTCTTAATATTAAAAAAAAAACCTGATATTCGAATACTACGTGTTTTTGTTACAATTGGATGATATGCAATAAGAAAGTCGCAACAAACATAGAATAATAAAAATACAATGTAAATCTCTCTGTTATTACACTTACACTGTCACCCCATAACGTCGATACTTTCTCACTCATTTGCTTGGAAAATTATGTCGGCTACAATTTGTGTAGAGTCCGAAAAAAGTTTCAAAATTCACCGATAATTTTTCCCATTATTTTTCTTTATTAAAAATGAAAGTCGAGGGAAAACCACAAATATAAAAGCAAATAATTAAGCAACTTTAAACGCGCACTTTCCGGTATGACGAATGATTTTTTTTCACCGTGTACACCCGAAATCGATTGCCCGGACCTTTGAAATAGCGGGCTTATCAGACACGGCGAGGTCGAGTTGAAATTGTTCAACTTTTCGAGTGACGATGAAGAGGGAGAGTTGTCAAGATGCGCCCAGGTGACAGAAGCGTGAAGCTCAATGGGAGCATCGATCATGGCTCGTTCGATAAAGCTTTCAACGTCGAAAGCAATTTCGAACATGATCAGAGAGAAAGCGCTACTCCCTAGAAAAATGGCGCGAGAGGGAAAGAGCGGGGGGGTGGGGGGGTTGTAGAGAGCTATAGTGCTCGGAGTTTAATGAAGAAGTTGATTAAAGTTTATTTTCATTACGTTCTTCTTAGCACTGTCGTTCCATACTTTGCACCGATGTGGGTAACACGATCAACCTGTATATGATCGTGGTTAAGATGAATGTGGAAGCCTGGAGACTTTTTATTGATGTAGCAGCGTATTTAACGTTCCTCGAACGTCATCCACGTAACAGACCCGAAAAAGAAGTGTTAGTTTTTCTTTTATTTTCTCAAGATTAATGGCACCGTTTTCTTCAGTGCAAGATCCGTATTCTAGAGTGGCCTAAGGCCTTAGGCCTTAGGCCTTAGGCCTTAGGCCACTTGAGGCCGAAAAAACAGACTTTTTGGGGATTTTTTTCTCTCAGAAATACTACAAAATAAATCGAGATTACAAAAAAGGGTGTTCATCATACATATCAGTGACTGTATAAAATAATTTTTTTGAAGCGATTAATTGCAAAATGGCGGTCGTGAAACGTGTTTGCGATGACGTCTCCCTTTGACGTTGGCCGGAAACATAACTCAGACAATTTTCAACCGATTCACTTGAAATGTTAAATATATCTTGAAAAATACATTGTCTATGGAAGTGCGTAGGATTTTTTAAAATATTGCATAGTTAATTTGTTCTTAACAATTATCTGACGATTTTGCAGGCAAATTTTTCACTTTCCACTTTAGTAGTGCGCCATTTGGCCAAAAATCAATATATCGAAAAAATGCTATGTACTTCTATAGCAATTATTATACACGATCGAAAAAAATGCCATGTCTCATTATAATAAAAAAAATTATAGGAGTTGTTTGTCCAGCCGTGGACCCTGGAAAAACGGAGACGTCATCGCAAAAACGCTGCACAGCCGCCATTTTGAAATTAATCGCTTCAAAAAAATTATTGTATACAGTCACTGATATGTATGATAATCACCCTTTTTTGTAATCTCGATTTACTTTGTAGTTTTTCCGAGAAAAAAAATCCCCAAAAAGGCTATTTTTTCGGCCTCAGGAGTGGCCTAATGCCTCAATCAGGATTAATCTGAACCAAATCAGCATTGCACCAGATCTAGGAACGAGCCCTGCTTCAGCTAACCCTGCCCCTCGTATAAGTCTAGTAGTTACATATAAAACTTATTATATATGTATACCATCTATTCTATCGCATGATGTTCATGAAAATCTTCAAAGATTTCTGTACAATCTAGCCCGTCTTGATGTGGGCCTAATGATTTTTTTAAAGCAGCCCAGGATGCTCAATTTCATTAATTTTTTAAATTGGAAGTTCCGGCGGTTCGTCATCAAGATACTATATTTTCTACTTTTCGTTCCAACGTTCCCTTCCCAAACGAATCCTTTCCAGAACAATTGAACCCCAGGAGCAGTCTTCAGATTCGTTTAAAAAGAACGGAATCAGGCCCAGCAGAGTTCAACGAGACTTTTTTCCAACCGAGCCCCGGCATTGCCATCACGACGAAATGAGAATGTTGAGTCTCTCCGTCGAAATTGAGCCAATGGAAAAATTCATTCAAGTCCAAAAGTAGGGAATGAGTACATCGAAAGAGGTAGATCAGATCCAATCGGTCATCATTCCTTTTCCGACTGGGACAAGTTTCTCCTGCATTACCCAGCGAGTTCCCGCGGGTCCTTTGACGGGCGCCTGACGTCCGATGAGGGATGACCAGATGTCTCCTCACCAACTACCCCTACGAATCATCCAGCCCTGACGAGTAATCGGCAACTCAGTCATTCCGATACGAATCAACGCTACGATCCCCCGTCCCACCCTTTTATCGGAGCCTTTAACGCGCGATTTTCCAACCCTTATTCGCCCTTGTTCATCCATCGATTTGCAACCCCTCGTGATTCTCAGTGGCCTCCCCCCCCCATCTCTCTCCCTCTCGTACTTCCGTACACGTCAATTCACCGGGAACATCCGGTTCACCCTTATCGCGCTATTCTCTCGCAAACACTTTCCCTCGTTCGCGGTATGATTCTTTTCCTCCCGCTATTTATTTCATCCCCGCAAGTGGATGCTCGAGTTCGGCTTTGCTTTCGCAGCGATTCCAACGGGGTGGTCGCCCCGCTCGCTCCTCGCCACCTGGCCCTTTCACAGTCAGGCGGAAAAATATTGGAAGCTTAAAATAAGCGGGGCGGAGGGGGGGGGGGTGCAATTGCCACGGGATAAGCTCGACGATGTATAAATACGGGGGTAGGGGCGGGGGGTGAAAAAAATAAATATTATTTTCCAGCCCCTTTTTCTCGTTTAGGGGGCCATTTTGCATGACGTATCTGTGCGGAAAATCTTCGCAAGCTCGCCGTACCTAAATCCTCGCGAGCTACGACCTATCGAGACTTCGAACTTTTTCTTTCTCGACGCCGCGATACTTTTCCGTTCTTTCGCAACTGCGAATTCGTTAGCCAAGCTTTTACACGTTTTATTTTCTTTCTTCACGCAGAGGAATTAGCCAGGGCCGAAGTTCTCGGCTTGTGAATTATGAATGAAAAGCTTTTTTTTTCCCTCGCATCTCCGGCTTATTCGGCCGTTAACTCCGTTAGCCGGACGATACACGGATGGGCAAAGTTGCCATTCATTTTTCGCCCAGCTTTTCCGAGTGTACGTGAAAAGCTTTGGAAACTTTGCGAGACTGGGGGGGGGGGGGGGGGGGTAAAAATTCTCCCATGGCGTACCGGTAATTCGATACCAACCGGAAGTTTGCAAAAAAAAGTGCCGTGGGCTTTATTCGAAGATCGGCAATGTCTCGTGGGACTGGAGAAATTCAAGTGCGACCCGATATTGGAAACAAAAGGTTTGATATTTTTTTGGGATCCTCGTTAAAGATCTACCACCTGGAGCTGCCGTAATTTTTGCACAATGAGTGTAAGAAAAACAATTAAAAAATGATAAAAAGGTAATGAAGTATGATACAAATTTTGCATAATAATACAAAATAAAAAAAACGATGATAAATTATTCAAATGTAGGATGGTAATGATTGAAATAATAAATAATTTAGGGAAAAAACGAAATATTGAGTAGATCTTTCAACAAAAGTACATACTTCCTTAAATTTGGATCCAGGATAAATTTGCACGTCCACGGTCTATAAATTCAATACGAAAGAGTACTTATCAAGACATCGCGAGCACGAGGTCGGAAAAAACGGAGTTCCTGGGAATTCGAGATAAAAGTTCGGACGTACAAGTTGTTCGGCGATAGAGACCTGGAATCCAAGCTAAGACGTTTCAATCGATTCCTCCCTCGTACGCGCATTCGTTCTTCTAGAAATTCTGCGGTATTTCGGTCTCTCTCTCTCTCTCTCTCTCTCTCTCTCTCTCTCTCTCTCTCTCTCTTCTTCTTCTTCTTCAATTAACAGCTCCTTTTGTCCAAGAAAACAATGTTGTCAAGGCATCCAATAGCTTGATTTACGATCACAATTCGATAGTCCTTTGTTTACTAAGATGTTGGTATGCTCCGCAAGATTAAGCTTACTTTTTTCGTTGTCGTAATATTGCTATATAACGAGGGGTAAAAAACAGGGAATTGACAGCATGCCGTATAAACTGGGCATAATTAACCTGTAATTGTAAATACTATTTCATTATATGCATATATATTTATTAGGGTGGTTCAAAAAAACGATCTTTTTTTCTCAACGGAAAATTGAAGTATGTTAAGAAAAAAAAAGTTTTACAAAATTTGACGCTTCTAAACAATTTTTTACTTAGTGCTCAAACGCCTTTTTCATGTTTTTTTCATCATTATCGGAGTCTTAATTTTTTTTTATATCCCGATGCAGGACCGACGTTTCCTGCATCGAAATAAAAAATGTGATGATCTAATGTGCGTGATCCGATGTAAGCCTTGATTGAATTTTTTCTGCAATAATACACAATTTTTATAAAAAAAATTTTTTTGGCTATAAATAATTTGTATTTGCAGCTGAGAATCAATATATGTAATGCGATTGGGAAAATTATATCAACCACTTGATGAACAAGAACACGGTGTTTCCATTACTAAACGTCTAACAAGTATGCGTGCTTTTTTTAAGTAAATTGTTGTTTTGGAGTAAGAAAATAAACGAAGAAAGAAAATTGACGAAAAATCGAAAAGAAAAATTAAAAGTCGTTTGAGCGCCACCTAAAAAAATGTTTAAACCTCTCAAATTTTGTATGAATTACTTTTTCGTAAAGTAGTAACATTTTCCGTTGAGGACCGCGAAAAAAAAAAAAAATTTTTTAAATATATATATACATATATATATACATATACATAGGCATATATATATATATATGTATATACACATATATATAATGAAATAGAGGTTGCGCTGTGCCATGTCTGCGGCAACGGGGGGTATCACGAAATTCTAATCCCGGATTTGGTGAGTACATTCGAAGTGGAATGACTCCAATCAGAAGCCAGCCAGCAGCTTAGGAACATGATGTTCGCGGGATGCCGGGCTCGAAACGGCCAGTCGTGGCAACCGAGCTGTATCATCGGATAAGAAGAGCAGTTGAAACGTTTCGTCCCTGGCAAAGCCGGCCCCGCTCGTTACCCCCCAACATACCCAGTGATCCTTTTCTAGGAATTAAGGCGAACGAAGATCCGCCGCTTTTGGCGCATGAGTGATATTGTGGCCTTCGAGCGATGGCCTTGGTATGCGTGACCACTTGATCGCTGGGCACTTCTAAGACGACCATTGAGACCCGTTTGACAGCATGCTCTCATTCACGCACTCGAGGAGCCCCAGCCGTGAGGCATGGAGGGGTCGTGACGGAGGATCATAGGAGAGGAGTTTAAGGAGCTTGTTCGTATTCATTCGCGCGTTATTTGGAAGCAATTAATCGTGGCTAGAGATCGATATCACCGAGAGAGAGGGAGAGAGAGAGAGAGAGAGTGAGTCGAGGTATCAGATGCATGTCTATCCATACGGCTGTACATTGATCCGCAACATGCAGCTATCATTGTACGGATACCAAGACCAGCATGGAGCGAATGACGTTGTAGCAGAGTTGGTAGAGACATTATATGGGGAGAGAGAGAGAGAGAGTGAGAGCGCAAGGTGCACGGGGCGATCGAAACATTACTGCATAAGCTGTGATGGGGCAGTCGCGTAATGGCGAGCGTAGCCAATCGTTCGGAGTTGCTTGGACAGCCGCCAACTCGTATCCATCCGTCGAACCAGTCCCTCTCTTCCTCCATCTATCTATCTGTCCATTGTTTTTTCTCCCTCGCTCCCTTCTGGCTCGGCCGCCTGGCTACCGCTTCGGCTTTGCCGCCATTCGTCGATCGGATAGCTGGCTCATTCTCATCCCCTTCACACATCCTTCTATGGGCATTCGCATGAAAGAGAAAGCACAGGAGTCATGATAAACGGAATGGAGAAAACCAGCCAGAGACAACAGCCCACCACCCGCGATTTTGTCGACTTCGTTGCTCGGCGCCCAAAACAGCCAAGCCTACCACGAGTGTGTCGGAATTATGGAGGTTCGGGTACACTCAAATCCCGCGAAATGATCCAACTTTGCTCATTACACATTTTCGCTGTAATTTGCCCAGCCGACGAGGTTTTTGAATGAGAAAGATCCACGGTATGTGCCCAGTAAGATGATTTCGATGAGTAATATCCTGGAGGCCTTGAGAAACAGCGCTTCGGGATCTACAACTTGACCCTGAGGATGACGAGCCACCATCGAGACTCGGAACACCGGGATACTTCATTCCGCGAGTACTGTGACAATTGGTAAACGCGTTTTCGCCGACAACCAACCAGGTTCCAGAAAAGATCGATGGGCTTCAGTTTTTTCGAGTCCTATCAAAATTCGACATCTTGCCTGTGATGTGATGCAAAGCAATTTTTTTCCGTGAGAAGTATTCGGCCTGATGACACAGGACCAGCATGTAACATAATGGTATTGGGCCCAGCAAAAGTGCTGTCACTGATCCGTACTGGTAGTTGATGCAAAGGGTATTGGGCCCATCAAAACAGGCCCAGCATGTGAAAGAATAACACAGGGCCTGAGGAGTTCGGACTTTAACTCAATGGGTTAGTTGTTGCAAAAGGAACGGTGATGGACCCAACAGAATTGCTGACCCTGATGCGATCCGGTAGTTGATGCGAACAGCACGCCATTGGGCTAGACTTCAATGAACGTGGAGTTAGCAAAAACCAAGCATTTGACAGGTTGACATCAGCATATAATTAGGACATTGAAATTTTTTGGTCCATCAGGATTGAGCCAAGGAAAGAAGAAACATACCAGTAATTCTGAAGAATAAGATTAGATCCAATGGTATTAGCATTCCACTTTTGGCTCGGAACGAGGAACAGAGACAAGGAACAAGTTAAGATCAGCTATTGTGAGACTGCTTCCTCCAATTGTGTTCCCTGTTCTTTCGTCTTCGCTTCAGCGTCACCATTGCCCCTGGGGCATGGGTATTGTGATTGGCGATGAGCCTTGTGAAAACAACAACTTCAAGGGATGATGGGCGTAGCACGAGAAGTGGAACGAGGCCAATATGGTACAACCCATTCAGGACTCGTCTTGCCACGTATTGCCGGGGCGAGCGCATCCACGAATGGCTCGGAAGGACGTAAGTCGCGGGACATCTGGCAAGTCTCCCGAATCTGCTACTTTCTCGACTAGATGCCTCTTTTGCTTGCGCAATAACTCTACCTTGAACTCCACTGTACCGGCGCTCCGCTTGCTTCTCCCTTGCCTCCATTGGCTTTTCCCAGATCGTCTTATTTTCTTTATCATGGTCCACCCTCTTCAACATCGTCCAAGACTCAGTTGCTTTCTTCCTTCATCGAATGCGCCACTTCCGGTCTGTCTATCTCGCATCATCCCACTTTCTCTCTCTCCCCCCCACCCCTCTCTCTATAAGCTGAGATGAGATTGGATTTTTATACATGGTAGGACTCGGTCCCTGTGTACCCGGAAGGCAAAAAGGATTCGCGTTCATCGTACCGCCAACTCCTATAGGATCTTGTAATGCCTCCACAACGGGATAGCTGTCTACAGGGTACACGTACACCCTGGCAGAGTAGATACATCACTTGGTTTGGCCTGTGGCTGAACGCAATCCCTTCACCCCCAGCGTACTCCATCCCGTCGTTCCTCCACTCGCTGCTTGCTGCTCCCATCCTCTTCCACATCCGCAGAATCCTCTCAGACTACGCCAACTTTCCTCGTCCTGCGTGGATAGCTATTGCGCCGAGTTTTTTTTCCCACCCTCGGAACGGACAAGCGAGTGAGGTAAGATCGAGCTAAAAACGCTAACCGTGGCATCCTCAATCTTAAAGCCCGTCGAGGCGGGCGTCGTTGAACACCGGCTCTTTCGCCACCCCGACAACACCACCAATATCATTCAGTTTGCAGAACGAAACATAGCTACGCCGCACGTAGCGCGATATCGTTGCCTCACTTTGCCCGTACAATGGCTTTTCCTCCGGAGCTTCAGTGTGAAATAGCCCCCGGCGATATCTCGTTTCAGGGACACGAGAACGTTCCACAGAGCCGAGGGCTACGCGAAAGGGGTGGGGGCCTGCACCGTTCCAATGATGGAGAAAGATAGAAGAGGCGAACGGTGGAGGGTACGATGGAGAACTGGATACGCAGCTATGGGAAAGGAACAGTTCGCTCTATCAGCTGAAATGTCTCCTATGAATGTGCAGCTGCCCCAACTAGACTCAAAGGGGATCGAAACCCTTTTCCTGTATCACGTGGCAAGCCTCGTTAAACCGTTCCCTTTCACGTCCAAATGATCCGACATGCGAGGCGTGAATTGGGCGAAAATGACGGCTGGTTTTAGTCCGGGAATGGCAAGGGTTGGAACGTGCCTCCAGTCTCGGAGGATTTGTGACTGGAGGCACGTTGAGACGTATGAAAGAGGTTGCAAGCTCGTCTGAGATCAATATGAGATATCACATTCGACAGGACCTCGGGACGGTCGGTGCAGATGTCACCACACGAGAATATTCAGTCGTCAAAAATAGGTATCGCGTTGAAGGTTGCGAATCTCAGGTTCTTGAGGATTCCTTACCTCAGAAAGTGAGAAAATGGAAAGTGAGAGTATTGCTCCTGTCCGTTGGTCTAATCTGACACAAGCATATATCCTATGGAACTTGGAGAGCTTCCATACAAACCCAAACAAGCCGTAAAAGAATATTATTGTTGTACAGGCAAGTAACGTATCATTGGAAAGCTCTTGATTTGCTGGTGGCCAAAACATTCCGTTTGATTTTTTCGATCTTGCTAAAGTTGAAAATACCTTATCTTACGGAAAAGATAATCATGGAAATGAAATTTCCATATCGCCTTTGCCATGTTCGTGCTAAAACCCGATGCTTTGAGCAAAGCACCCGAAGATTATCCGAACCCTACGATTCCGCTCTAATCAAATGGCGTCAGATGATCCCCCAATTTTCTCGCAAGACATGACGAAGTTTCGCACGAGAATACCCAACAGTAGGCTCCACAATGTATTCGCCAAGGGATGAACTAACGAGAAGATGGCGTACATCGCAATCTTGCCAAGCAAGTTTCTCCAGCACTTTTGGTAGCGGACACGCCTGGGTGCCAATACCTAGTCGCGTGGAATATTATAGTACCGTGGGTGGCTTACTGATTACCAAGAGTCATCTACGGCTTCCAACTTTCTCTCTTTCTCTCTCACCCCTTATCTTTCCTTCCCTTCCTTTATCCGGGGCTCTCTCATCCTCCTGATAATCAACATTGAAGCCATCGGAAGCTCATCAGCTGATCATTAAATCCCACCAGTGCTTCAGGTAAGCCACAGCAGTGCTGTACCTTCAGCGTAACTGCAGGGCAGATTCGCCTCATATCTAACACCCATATATGTCGAACACATCAAAAGTTACTTCACTTTAACCAAGAGCTCGAAAAGGGTTTTCAGCCAAAATCTCGTCCACTAGAACTCTAATTGAAGGCATGCTGGTGATATTGAATACATTTTTGTACCGTGGCCATGTTCAACTAAAAAAATGACGTATTCAGCATCATTTTGATGTGATACGCTGCCCATCTGTTTAATTCGGTCCACCGTCAACTATCGCCGTTTCTCTTCAACCCGAATCTGTTCCACTCGGCTTCAAGGACCGACATCAGCCTGCTGATTCAGCCAACATCTAAAGGTGGCGTAACCTCTGTCGGAAGCCTGGAAAAGTCAGCTCACCAGACAGATGAACATGGAGCGGTTGGAATCAATTCACAAACACGTACTACGGCTATGATTGGAGCCTTCGGCCCACAAACGGAAGCCTCAAACGTGGGTCTATCGCCTCGTAGTTTGCCATGTCGTAAGGACGATTCATCATGCAGCCTGGCCGCCTGATAACTCGTATCACACAGCCATTCGATTATTTGCGGTCTTGCCAGGGAAGTTCGATAATAATAATCGGGGCTCGAAGTTCCGGCCGACATTCTGACCATACGTAAACTCGATTATCCATTTGGGTTAGGGTTGGGCGCGCGTCTACGGTAAACCAACGTCGGCCAACCCAGGATCGGCGGAAAAACAGTGGTTTACTAGCTTTTTTGGAATGCTGATGATTTGCGAACAACTGCCGAGTTTCAACGGCAGGGTAAGCGCGGTTAACCGGAGGATCAGGCATGAATGGGAATCATGAGAATGAGGTGAGGAGTTTAGTTCGATTTACGCCCGATCCGCCCTCCGACCGGCTGGGAATCTCGAAAATGCGAAACCACCCGGCCGCTGCTAGGTGACCCACCTGAATTATTGCTCTCGATGATATTGGATTGGACGGTAGTTATGGATCGTCACGGAATTGCGAATACTTGAGGTGTTTCCAACCCAGTTGAAAATTTACGAGGCTCCCGTTGATTCTTAGCTTTCCTTTTTAGCTTTCATACCCGCCTGGTTTGTGTTCTTTGGTCCGCGATCTTATTCCTCTTTTCGCTCCTTCGTTTCTTTCCCGCCTAATTCACATTTTGAGGCTCCTTTCGGCAGTTGAACCAAGTTCAATTGGAAGAAGTATGAAGCTCTACGGTACAATGTCCTTGGAAGCGTGAAGGTCATCTCGTAGAAGATGACCACTTTGGACCCACGTTACCATCTGTAGCTGATACACATTCTGCGGAAACTGGAGTGTTCCATCGATAAAAGTTGGACACTGACGAGCTGACCTGATCGCTCCTCAGATCCATCATCAGCAATGCAATTGGACCTCGCCGGATGTTCTTAAATCAGACACCGCGCCATACCTAATTCTCACAGCAACCGCTGGACCAATCAGCGAATGATGGCCCTTGAGGTATCATTCCGTGACTTTTATCAGTACATTGTCCATCATTTCATGGACTCTTTTGGGCTTCCAATGAAGCAATCCTGCACGAAAGCAAGCCCATCAAATTCCAAAGGTGAGATCCCCTCATGACCTCGACAACGTTGACTTGTTCCTTTCAACGGATATCCTATAGACTGTCGACTGTCGATCGTTATCTTCATTTATTGATGGCTCCCTCTCGTTCGCAGCCAAACTGCATCAAGGAATGTCAATTTTCCCGGATCAATGCGAAGTAAGGCCGCCTCGATACACACTTGGCTCGATGTTGACTTATCCCCACGAAATGAGATTCGATAGAACCTGTGCACACATACGGGTGTGTGTCATATAGGACTTTCGGCATGTGGGCAAGGCTACCTACAACATGTGGGTCACGGAGGCACCTACCATTGCGGAACTAAATAAATTGAAACCCAACGTGGGAACCGGGATTGCAGCCTGGCTTGCAATATCTCCCAACATACGTATACAAATTTCGAGAGGTTGCTTGATTGATCAGCTGATTATGCGTTGGAAATGCCATAAGGCGATCGGAATATGCAATAGGCTTAAATTAACTAAGCCTGATAATAATTGAAATAGTAAATAATAAATATCGTTAAAATAATACATATATTCATAAGAACTATTATTATTACTGTCACAACATTCGTGATAATGACAATAATATGACTATTATGACTAGAGTCATGATGCATTTTTTTATTTCTTTCAGTTTGAGGACACAGTTACGAAGAATTATCAACAATTAAATAAGAATAGTCTGCAAACATTTTTGAATTCGGGGTCCAATACTCTCCAAGTTTAAGAATTATTCTTATTTAATTATTGATGATTCTTTGTTACTGCGTCCTCAAACTATGAATAACAAAAAAGTATGATTTCATGCAACAGTTTTTAGCATCAATGTTTAAAGTTGCCCATCCTTATATTTATATCGATATCGATATCTATATCTATATCTATATTTATATCTATATCTATATCTATGCCTATATCTACCCTATATCTATATCTATGCTTATATCTCGCTTCAAAAAAATTGTAAAAATGATCGTGTCTCAAAAATGGTTCACTTTTGCATAAATCATTACTGGGTTATTTGAAAGCGGAAAACATGTCCTACAACCCTTTCACGGGATCGTGGTCAATAACCAGGAGCCCTGTATATATGCATTTCAGAATGTATATGTCAATATATATGTATATATATACATATATAGTATATGAAACAAAAAATAAAATAAGAAGTAAAGGTATATTAAATGTTATCGTTTTCTCCTCATAGACATACGTATATATTTATTTGGCGGTCTATTTTATTTTTATATATTTTATTTTTTATATATACCTGTTTACATACGTCCAGAAAATACATACATTTTTTAATAATATTTGTATATAAATATATAAGTTTTTTTTGCTCCTGATGGACATATATATACATCAAGGTAATTTCAAAGAAATTCGTCGTCAAGGCTCGTCTTCACAACAGCTTATATTATAGTCTCCATACTCCAAATAATGTATAACTCACCGTCTTTCAATGACTTTTAGATAAATGCAAGTATATGTACGTATGGATACATTACACACTCCTGTCCGCAAAACCAACGATTCGTGTAAAAGATTCGAATACTGTCCTCAAAAATACCAGATGTGCTGATAGTCAACATTAGATAGATATAACGGGGTAGAAATATCTTTTGCTCCCATACATACACATACGTGAACGAGAGGCAAAAAACTCGTTGACGTACAACGACGCCGCGTTATTTATATGCGCGAGATGCATCCGGACGCCTACGTAATACACTGTACGCATAAAGAGACGCTAATTATAGTCCATTCCCTCCGTCATACCTTTTATCAGCCTCGTGTCTGGCCTTTCTCAACGTACAGTGGAAGAGCGAACGAAAAAAGAAGACAACGCGCGAGGTAAAGGACACGCCGTAAAAGTTCCCTTAAGGTAACAAATGGAAAAATTGAAAGGCTATATTTTGAATATTGATGACTCATAATTTAATGTTTAGGATCGAGAATATTATATTCAGAACGGAATTTGAGGAATTTACAATCAAGTATTCACAATTTGGAATTTTCCATGGGAAAATAATTTTTTTTTATGGATAATTTGCAATTGAATATTAAATCGGAAACGAAAAAATTGATTTTTCGAGTATTGAAGATTTTCAATTAAATACTAAATGTGTCACCAGTTTTTTTCTACTGAAATATAAAGAACTTGCAATTGAATATTGGTTATTCTAAATATTAAATATAGAAGAAAAGCTGTACATTTTAATAATTGTTCACGTAGGAACATAATATTTACAATTATCAATATTCGAAATTGTGAATATTTTGTTTAGATTCAGCATTTAATTGTAAGTTATTGACACATGAAATAAAAAATTATTTTCACCAAAATGTTTGGTGAAAACGATCTATATCATTTCAAGGTCATGATATCATAGGTCGTTGAATTCGTCTAAATATCACCTACAACGTCTTAATATAAAAAAAAAACATGTTCCCAAAAGTATGACCTTGACAAAAATGAATCTTTCACCACTGCATCAGCCCTTCGCAATCAATTAAATGACCACCCGACATTTTTTCGTTACTCTAAAGGCAACGAAAATATTTGGGGTGGTCGCGTTAAATGGTCCACCCTGTATATCTAAATTGTTCATCTTCGCGAACCATTCGAGCTTTGACAATGGCTGACTTAAAGCCTTAAGCCACACCAGACGCCGAAAAATAGGTTTTTTAGTGATTTCTTTTCCGAAAAGCAACAAAATAAATCCAGATTTCAAAACAGGGTGTTTATCATACATAACAGTGACTGTATACAATAATTTTTTTGAAGCGATCAATTTCAAAATGGCGGCTGTGCAGCGTTTTTGCGATGACGTCTCCGTTTTTCCAGGTACCACGGCCGGACAAACAGATCTTGTAATTTTTAATTATAATGAGCCAATGAATCTTTTTCGATAATATATAATAACTGCTATAAAAATACGTAGGATTCCTTCGAAATATTGATCTTTGGCCAAATGGCGCACTTCTAAAGTGGGAAGTGAAAAATTTGCCTAAAAAATCGTCAGATTATTGTTAATAACAAATGAACTACCCAATAAAAAAAAGAAATCCTACGTACTTCCATAGACAATGTATTTTTCAAGATATATTCAACATTTCAAGTGAATCGGTTGAAAATTGTCTGACAAGGAACATCCCTCAGGTGACACGCTTCGATTTTGTTGAAATTTGGATATGTTATGAAGCACCGAAAAGTAAGCGATACGTATTTTTTTGATCGGTGGAAAAAACGCTTTCAAGGGGTGAAACCACCCCTCGAAGAAAGGCATCTCCAGGGGTACCATAGCAGTTTCGTACACGAGGATTCCACTGATTTTGATGAAACAAAAACGAAAATTCTTCTAATCCGAAGCAATGAAAAATCCACTCTAGTGACATTGCAACAAAAATTAAGGGGTGAACCACCCTAGAGATGCCTTTTTTCGAGGGGTGGTTTCACCCCTTGAAACCGTTTTTTCGCCGATAAAAAAAAATATGTATCGCTTACTTTTCGGTGCTTTATAATATATCCTAAAATCTTTATATCCTAAAATCCTAAAATCCTTAGGATATAATATATCCTATTATATTAGGATATATTATATCCTAAAATCCTAGGATATAATATATCCTAATAATATATTATATCCTAATATATCCTATATTAGGATATATTATATCCTAAAATCCTAGGATATAATATATCCTAAAACCTTTATAATATATCCTAAAATCCTAGGATATAATATATCCTAAAATCTTTATAATATATCCTAAAATCCTTAGGATATAATATATCCTAAAATTTAAGGGTGTCACCTGAGGGATGTTCCTTGTGAGTTATGTTTCCGGCCAACGTCAAACGGAGACGTCATCGCAAAAATGCTGCACAGCCGCCTTTTTGAAATTAATCGCATTAAAAAAATCATCGTGTACAGTCACTGATAAGTATGATAAACACTCTTTTTTGTAATCTCGATTTATGTTGTAGTTTTTTCTGAGAAAAAAATCCCAAAATGTCCATTTTTTTCGGCCTCTAGAGTGACCTAAGGCCTTAAGGGGAGCCAAGGACCATAGGCTCCCCCGTGACATTTAGAAAGCATGCGTCGGGCATTCGAAATGCGAGTAGCCCCACGTTTCACAATGATTTATCGAATCGTGATTTATCCCGCGCCATTGCGGTACGGTTGCGATCGATTGGAGGACGAGGGAAAAAGAACAGGACGAAAAATGACGAGGCATGTCGATGCTCGTGTCGTTTTATTGTCGGCGCGTTTCTTCATACGTACGATGAATCAACGTCGTTAAACACACACCGGTGCGAAATTTTCGTGAAACTGTACGCGACGTTGACCAAATGCGGCAAGGGCGAGGGTCGACGTTCCAACGTCAATTTCCGGTTCCGGCCTCGACGAACCCCGAGCTCGCCACCTCCCGCCTGTCCTAGGCCCTTTTTCCTACGCACCGCTCACGTGGTACGTTCGTTGATCTCGTCGAGGGTGACCCCGCGAACCATATGGGCTGTCATAAACCACGAGGGTCCCACTGACCCATCAAACATTTTTGCTCTCACGTGGCGACAATTACGTGCTTCGGATAACGTGCGACGAAACGAACCGTTTCTGATGAGAACCCAGGGAAAATGCTGCTGGATTCTGTGATGGGAGAGATGAAGGAAATGAGGGTCTTGATTTTTTTTCGCGTCAAAAAAGGCTATTTTCATGAATATTTTTGATAGGTTTATATTATAGATATTGATACAAAAGTTGTTACACTTGATAAATACACTTTCGAAATACGTGAAAAAATTGTTTTATGTATTTATGTAACCCAAACAAACTTTAAACGCGACTTTCTCCGAACAACGTTTTTCGACGGCTTGCTGATAAAATATTTGAAACTACTGAATCGATCCTTATGAAATGATAACCATATATTCTTTACAACTATAGCTATAGTGCATAGCAAGGATTTTTTTAAATCTTGATATTCACTATTTTTTGCCAAAAACGGTGAAAAAACACGTTTTTTTGTTTTTTCGAAAAATGTCCGCCATTTTGTTGTTTTTGCATATATCAAAAATCGTATGATATGCGCTATAGCCATTAACACACTGAATCTAAAACCGTTTGATTTTTTGTTTTGGATGATCTCTGAGATTTCATCAACAGCGCAGACCTACGATTTTTTTAGAACATTTTTTAAACTACCATTTTTGTCTGTAAAAGGTGACTAAAATAAATTAAATTTAAAAAAATGTATTTCGAAAGTGGATTTATTAAGTGTAACAACTTTGATATCAATATCTCTAATATCAACCTTTAAAAAAAAAATCATGAAAACAGCCTTTCTTAGCGTCTAAAGTGAGGACACCCCTTAATGACGAATTATTCTTGCGTGATTTTAAAAGGATGAAAAAAATTGTGGATTTTCTCGAAAAAGCCCGAACAATAATTTGTTCGGTGCAAGATTGCGGGAAAAGAATTGCTAGCTATGGTTAGGGTCCCTTCAAAGCATGAAACGCTACTGATTTATTGAACGCCTGCAAACGAACGAAAAACAATCGAAGGCCATTTTTCGAAAAAGACAGAGATTGAATATTTACTAGACGATTTTTAAAAATATTCGGAATTCATCAACTAGTTTGATTAGTAATCTGAATATTTAGTGAGTAAAATTAAAAAATGTAGGTAATCGATGAGCTAGTATGACTAGTAATATTAATTTATACTAGATCAAGTTTAAAAATGGAGAGAATCGATAAACTAGCTTGACTATTAATCTGAATGCAGGCTAAGTAAATTTCAAAAACATACGGACTTAATAAACTAGTCCGATTAGTAATCTTTATATTTACTACATGGAGGGTAAAAGTCTAAAGGATTGACGGGCTAGTTGCTCTAGTAATTTAAACACTTACCAAATAAAGTTTAGAAGTATACAATATTGACGAGCTTTTTTAGCTTCACTAGTTATGTAAATTCTATCCAAATAAAGTTCTAACATGATTTTAAAGACAATCTCAACATATGCCTAATGAAGTTGAGAACTATAAAAAAATTGACCGACTAGTTTGACTAGTAATGCAAGTATTCACTAAACATAGTTTGAAAATATACCATATTTATGGGCTATTTAATTCGCCTAGTAATCTGAACATCGACTAAATAAAGTTGAAAAACATAAGAAATTGACGAGCGAGTTTGACTAGTAATCTAAATATTTACCGAATACAGTTTAAAAATATACAAAATTGACTGACTAGTGACTAGTGTGGCTAGTAATTTAAATATTAACTAAAAAAAGTTTTCACATACACGGAATTGATTAACTAGCTTGGCTAGTGATCTGAATATTCACTAAACGAAGTTTTCAAATATACAACATTGATGACCTATTTCGTTTGACTAGTAATACTAGTCTGAGTATAGTACTGAATACAGTTTAAAAATACACTAAATTGACGAACTAGTGTGACTAGTAATCTAAAGAATGTTAACTAAAGAAACGTTTTCAAGTATACGGAATTGATCAACTAGCTTGGCTAGTGATCTGAATATTCACTAAACATAGTTTTCCAATATACAACATTGATGACCTATTTAGATTGACTAGTAATACTAGTCTGAGTATAGTACTGAATACAGTTTAAAAATACACTAAATTGACTAACTGGTGTGACTAGTAATCTAAATGTTAACTTAAAACGTTTTCGAATACACGGAATTGATCAACTAGCTTAGCTAGTGATCTAAATATTCACTAAACATAGTTTTCCAATATACATCATTGATGACCTATTTGGCTCGACTAATAATCTAAACATTGATGACCTATTTAGATTGACTAGTAATACTAATCTGAATATAGTACTGAATACAGGTTAAAAATACACTAAATTGACTAACTAGTGTGATTAGTAATTTAAATGTTAACTAAAAACGTTTTCAAATACACGGAACTGATCAACTAGCTTGGCTAGTGATCTAAATATTCACTAAACATAGTTTTCAAATATACAACATTGGTGACCTATTTGGCTCGACTAATAATCTAAGTGTTACTAAATTAAGTTTAAAAGCATACAAAATCAACGAGACGTTTAACTATCCGTGTAAATTCTTACTCAATAAAAATATTAAAATATACAAGATTGACCAGTTAGCTTGACACAAATTAGCATCCTCACCTTTCAGCTAAAAACAGATTTCAACTTGCTAGTTCTGCCATTTTCCATTCGGTGTTCAGTTTTTTCGTAGTTCTTCGCTACCCCCTACGTTCGAGCCCAAATCTACCCTTTCCAATTTATATTGGTAAAAAAACGAAAAGGGCCTTTACGATGTTTCCATTTCGAAGGAATTCGCTTTTCTCGCCCTATTCGGCAAGTCACGAGGTACGGCTACGTTTTAATTAGGTCAGCAGCACACCGGGGCTATCCAGCTCTCTAGACGTCACAGTTTATCGCGAGTTTCCCTAATTGCGACCCGTCAAAGTTGACTCCAATTACCTTGCAAACGGCTCACGCTCTTCCTGCTTCTCGCGGAACGGATCTCCGTCTCGCACGTTATACGTGCAACGATTTTACTGATAATTCGACACTGATAGATGGAGGAGAGAATGGCGAGGAATTACTCCTGCTGGATATCCAGACATCGCGTCACGTCGGGACTACCCGATCGCGAGAGGGATTCAATTTAGCGGGTCTGGCTAATTGGGTGGAATTGCGGAAAATGGACCTCAGCCTGGAAAAAAAAGACTATTAGATCGACGCTTCCATCGGTGGAGTTCAATGGAAACGATTTTTTTTTACTTCCTCAAATTTCTCCTAGCAAATTATAACTACGAAAATGGCTCAAATACGAGATTTTTTCTTTTTGCGATCTGCCAAAAATATTTTATTTTACAATGAAAATAAGGAAATGAAAATATCAAAAATATTTTTCGTTGCATTCCAACGATCCAAGCTTCAACAACAAAAATCCGCCAGTGATTTTTCGATTTGTGCTTGTTGGAGAACTTGCAACGAGTGAAAAATGGAAAACAATCTCAGCTTGTCCATTTTTTTCTGGGAAATTAATAAAATCCGCAGAAATACGACAAATAGTCGATATTCAAGACTAAAAAATTAACTAAACTATTCATTGTCTATTTTTTTATAGTAAATATTCGAGGCGCAACAAATATACCGAAACGCCCTCGCGAAAACGTAAAAGATGTGGAAAAACAAATTCTAAATCTCTTTGGCTTTGTTTTATTCTATTCTCATTTTAAATGATTGTCGCGATGGAAATCCGTCAATAAATCATTGCTGGAATGTGAAAAAAGTATTAATAATCGTAACCGAACATGTTTGGGTTTAGTTTGCCACTTTTTAGCAATTAAAAAAAATGGAAGCGATTGAAGCGATGAAATTACATAGAAAATTCGCTGTGCATGTTTTCGAAAATAAAGATATTCACAGAAATATTAGTGAAAGATATATTTACAAGCAAATTCAATTTTCGTATGAAAAAGTGATTCACTTATAAAATTAATTACACATCGATTTAGTATGAATATCAAGCTGTTGGAATGTTTTTTTCCGATGTACAAAATGGCCGTCTACTAATATTTTCTTTTGTTATCTTTTTTTAGGCGCTCCGCGGCGTGACATTTAGCATCCACATTTTTTACCTAGAACGAAAAACAAAAATTCTCGTCAATCTACATTGGAATACCTAGAGAAGTACGTACGGAATTTAAAAAATATTGTTTTATTCAAAAGTTGCAAGTATGCGAACTTAAGAAATGAATTTTTAGTGAAAAATGTCTTATAAAGCTGCTCATAAAATGAAAAAGTTTTCGATTCCAACAGCTTGATATTCACACTAAATAGGTGTATAATTAATTTTATGAGTAAATGACTTTTTCATACGAAAAAAAATTGTTACACTCGCACATGATTTTATACCCGTTACTGTGGCCTAACGCCTTAAGGAGAATGTGCTGAAAATAAGAATTAAGTAATATCAAAACTGAATAAAATCAAAATCAAGGAAAAAATCAACCTTATGTGTAATTATCATTAAGGAAAACAAAAAATTTGGTGAAATCACCAAATGTGAATTGTGCAATTTGTGAAATTGTGACATTCTGAAATTTGTGAAATTGTGAATTTGTGAAAACAAAAAATTTGGTGAAATCACCAAAATCAAGAAAAAATCAAACTTATGTGTAATTAACATTAAGGAAAACAAAAAATTTGGTGAAATCACGTAAAATATCATATAATTTTACTCAACTTTAATTTTCATTCTTCGGAAAAGTCTTGCCAATATTGTCTCATTTTATTGAATGTTCATTTCGATCGCAATCTTGTTGTTATCGGATTGCGATAAATGTGCCAATTTTTGTGAACCCGTGTCAAAGGATCATTTTTTCAGCAATGGCATCAACTGTGCGATGAGAAAAAAAAATATTCGTCCGGGCAAAAAGAAATTATGGATTCTGATTAAGAGTATTCGCATATAGTTTTTCGAATCTCCGCAAGCTCGCGTATACTCGAATGTTACTTGTGTTTCCAGTTTTCGTTCTGCCGCGCTCTCTGTTCCGAAAATCCGGAGCGAGAAGGGCTGGCGCGTAGCGTGCTTGAAACTTGACTCATATCGTTTGGAAGCTTTATCATTCTGCATAACTACGTAAAACTCGTTATGCGGAATAACCGGACTCCGTTTTAATAACTCCCGGGGGAAATGGCCTTGGAACATTACCCAAGCATCCCCATAGGTTTCTGGTTGATGGAAATACGTCAACGAAATTACATCGCGCCTTGTTCTCCAAGTTTTTGAGCTGCCCGTTTCGCAATTACTTCATAGGTAATCTTGTTTGTCGAATTTCTACCAATCCAACATCCCCACGCGGGGCACCAGCGAAAATCCAGAAAATTCATCCTTTATGGTGTTTCTTCAAAAGTCATTTTAAAAGTTTGAATAGAGGTTTTTTTCCAATTTTTTTCTAATGCAATTGAAAGGAGAGCGACACATGGGCTCTTTGTGGGCGGATTCGTTATTTAATTCAACTACTCTAATTAATCCTCTGCGCACCCTGTTGGCATCGTCCAGCATCCATACATGTTTATATACGTGTGCGCGTGTGTGTAAAATATTTATCAAAATATTATAATACAATTTTTTCAATTGGTAATTATTCATAAACTTCAAATGAAATATTTCAAGTCAAAAGTCATTTACATTAAACATTAAAGTAATTCACTTATTTAATTATTGTTGAATTAAAATATTTCAATTTAAAAATAATTTTCAAACTTTAGAAACATGTTCACAAAAATATTACAATGAATCTGTTAAATTTTTAATTAGCTTAAAACTTTTGATTTAGTACTCATTTCTTCAAAACAGGATATCGTCATTCGGAAAAAAATGTTTGCAGGCATATACACAGTCTGTGTATATATGTATAGATTTCAAGAAATAATAATACATTTTCATGAAACTTTAGAAACATATTTATAAAAATATTCCATTGAATCTGTTCAATTTTTTTATTAATTTTAAACGTTTGATTTCGTACTTATTTCTTCAAAACAGGATATCGTTATTCGTAAAAAAATGTTTGCGGGTATATAGCAATGTCTATGTATACATATATATTGATATATATATATATATATATATTGATTTAAAAAAAGAATAATACATTTTCATGAATGAATAACGGATTTTGAATGAATGCAATTAAATATACGCGCTGCTCCAAAAATCATAATATAGAAATTTCGTTCCCAAAAATCCCTAAATCCTGACGCGATCTTTTCGCAAAAAATACACACAATTGTTTATTTTTTTTCACAACGAAACTTATCGGCTCTACGTCTAAAAATTTTTGAAGAATGCAGAATATGAACCAAGAAAAAGTGAGAAATTATAAGAATCGATGAAATGCTACGCTTCGGAACAAAAAGATTGAATTTTCCGAAAAATACTACATTTTGCTACAAAAAAAAACTTTTTTTTCAATTTTCTAATTTAAATGAATTTGAGTAAATAAGGTTTGAAATATTTATGCAAAATTTCATAAGAATCGGTCGTTTAGTTTTGAGGTATACCCCACACGAATTTTGAAAATGCAGCTCAAAAAGCCGTGCCATGCCTCCGCCGTTTTAAAAGATCAATAAATAAATAAAATATGTAACAGCCAAAAGTAACGAAACACGCCCTAAGTTTCAGAAATAGTGAAAAAATATTTCTTCAAAAAGAAGACTTGCCTCGAAATAAAAATTAGCAAATTTTTTCCTCGCCTAGAGGGATCTTTCAACAAACCCAACCATTGCCCACATAAAAGCAAACCCAACCATTATCCACATAAAAGCAAACCCAAACAGCTCCCTAGAAGAATGTTCCGACGGACAGGAAGCTCGATGTATTTTTGTCTCGCCATTTCGGAAATGACGCGTTGTTCATGCGACGTGAACCTTCTTTATTGTTGGTGGACCGAATAATCCGCGTCGCACAGCGGGCTGCAACTTCCGATCTGGCAAAGTGCGGTGACACAACGAGTTCTCGTGTAACAAAGTTTCTCGCCGGGCGCGAGTGAATCCACCGAGAGCCACACTTCCGGTTTCACGGAAGGTGGAGCTTTGAAGTTTGAAACACGATGAAAATCCATTAGACTCGATTTTCACGGGGCGAAAACCTCCGCAACCAGCGACTGACGGTCTAATGTCGATTCGGTCGAATGAGAACACGCCCCCGCCATCGTAAGATTCTTACAAGGAACATCCCTTGGTGACACCCTCCGATTTTGTTGAAATTTGGATATGTTATAAAGCACCGAAAAATAAGCGATACGTATTTTTTTTTATCGGCGGAGAATCGGTTTTAAGGGGTGAAACCACCCCTCGAAAAAAGGCATCTCTAGGGTGGTTCACTCCTTACTTTTTTTTGCCATGTCACTATAGTGGATTTTTCATTGCTTCGGATTGGAAGAATTTTCGTTTTTGTTTCATTAAAATCGGTGGGCTCCTTGGGTGTGAAACTGTTATATTACCCCTAGAGATGCATTTTTTCGGGGGGTGGTTTCACCCCTTAAAACCATTTCTCCGCCAATAAAAAAAAATACGTATCGCTTACTTTTCGGTGCTTTATAACATATCCAAATTTCAACAAAATCGAAAGGTGTCACCTGAGGGATGTTCCTTGATAGACGGGGCCCAACGAGCATCGGGCTTCACGATCCACGTGTGCGACTGTCGACTCTTCATGACCGAGTTTCCACGTGCCGTTGCTTTGTCTTCGTTTTCTTCCATCTCGAACTTTGCGAAAAGCTTCTTCCCACTCTTCCTCTTGCGATGAAAAATCCTCGTGATCCTCGGATACAGAATGACTCGCGAAAAATTCAACACCCGGAAAAAAGACACAGTGGGTGCAAGCACCGTTCGGAAAAACCTGTCGAAAAAATGTTTTGCGGTGAACGCGTTATTTATTTAAAAAAAAAAACATACTGTTTGCTTCCGGAAATTATTTTGCAACGAATTATTTTTTGAAACATAGAATATTGGATTGTTTTTTGGATGATTTACTTTATTGAAGAAACGTATGTTCGGAATAATCAGATAGTGTTTCATCTCAGTATTCCGTTCATCTCAGTTCAGATCAGTGGTTCAGATTAGTGTTTCATCTCAGTACGCCGTTGGCCGCGTGTATATGAACGATTTCGTTGGTCGAGTAATATTTTTTTCGGTCTTTTAGTTTTTTTTTCGGATTATCTTTTTTCGATCCGATTTTCTTTTTGGTTTATTAA
Source organism: Ophion costatus (assembly GCA_951751655.1). Lineage (NCBI taxonomy): Eukaryota > Metazoa > Arthropoda > Insecta > Hymenoptera > Ichneumonidae > Ophion > Ophion costatus. Next base: position 38,946,983 of record OX632361.1, read on the forward strand.
TCTTTTTTTTCCGGTTTATACACTTCGTGTTAGGTTAACAAATTTCTTTTTCGATTTATCAATTTTCTCCTTAATTTTATAGATTTTTGTTCGTTTATTAGCTTTTTAGCGTACCAAGGTCATCCCAAGGTCACAACACATGATTGGTGCTGTGTTGTTAAGAAGGAAGTAGGAGAGTGGCTTCAAAAGCAGGGGTTGCCATTATACCAAGGGACGTTGCTCTCAAAAAGGGCTTGACTTTACCAATTGAAGAAAGAAAACTGAGCGGACCAAAATGGAGATCTGTGACGAACCCTTCACGGCGTTCCCCTGACATTTTGGTTTCTTGCCTTTACTATTCTTCCTCTTTTTCTGCTTTCGCATTTTTCTCTCTCCTCGGATTTCATCTTTTCCCACTTTTTTCCTCTTCCTCTTTCTTCCCTCCCTTTCTTCCTCTTTCTCTTCCTCCACTTCCTTCTGGCCTGGCTCTGGTTTCTGGCCTGCCTAGCCTCATCTTTTTGAACGTTTTTTTCCCGCGATTAACAATTTAACAGTAACCGCGATAATTTTCCTCTAGAGTACTCGTCGAATGCGATCCACATGAATAATTCCATATTTTTGCCAAAGGGTTACAAGAACTGGGGGATGGGGCGTGTTAGACACAAGGGAAATTAACCCTCCCCCCCTCACGTGGACCCCGCCGCAGCCTAGGGTCCGCAGCCCTGAACACTCAGCAAACACTTCGACACTAAAAATCTTAATTTCCCTCCGAAGCAATTCGAATGACGTTACCCCCCCCCCCCCCCCCCCCCGTCAAGACCGCCACCAAGCCCAGAAAGTTCAGCAATCCCGGAGCTTTTGTGATTCTGCAGCGATTGCAGGAGCGACGATTCTTGCTCCTTCGAAACGACCGTACGGCGATTCCTTCGGAGGAAAGAAAACGAGAGGTGGGAGGAGCTTGGAATACGATCCGAACAATAATTCCTGAACGAGAGAGAGAGAGTGAGAGAGGGGGGGGGGGGTAAAGAAGGAACGAGCTCTATTCTTCGACGCTGCTGACCCGCATCACGGGCTCACGAGTCGTCGATTCATACAAAATAAGAGAAAGAAAGGGGCGTGTTGCTTTTTTTCGTCAAAAGTTTGTTCCAAAACATCCAAAGCATTCGTTATCAAAGAATCCAGGGCAGTGGGACGAGACTCGATTCTTTAATACCGGAAACATATATATATATATATATATATATATATATATATATATATATATATATATATATATATATATATATATACACATTTATTTGTTTGTTTATTTATTTAAATAACGAATATATATTTTTTTATTTTATTGTAGTTTCCATTTTATGGGTCCTTCCCCTTTTGGTTTACTACCATACTCCACAAAAAATAATGAATATATTGAATATTTCAAAATATATTCAAGTACAGTTTCGGCAGTTTTTTATTTCCATCCCTTCAAGAGTGTTCAGAGGTATATATTTAAATATATTAAATACGTATTTATTCGCCCATTTTTTCCATTTTTTTAATAATAATCTTATACACGATATTTTTTAAAATCGTAGATCTTGACGACGATCCCTATAACATTGTTCGCTAATTTTTTTTGTTACTGTCGAAATGGAATCCATATAGGTGCATTCGAGTTGTGAATTTATATATTCTTAAGAGTCCGGTGTGGAGATTTTGCAAACGAAAAAATGTGTTATTTAATGGTTTTTCGAGCTCTATTCTGACAAAATATAGCGTATGTTTCTAGCGACTACTATTTGCCAAAAAAAAATTAAGAATTCCAGAAAAAGATCAAAATTCCTTTTTGAGCTTAGCAGAATAAACATAATTAAATGCCAAATACGAAACAATCTTTAAAATCTTTAAAATGCAACTTCGAGTCTTTTTTTCTCGATAACAGGACGCGTGTAGAAAGTTTTCACGTTGACTATATAAATTCTGTAAATATACATATATCCATATATCAATACATAAAATTAGACACTTCACAAGCTCCTACAAATATTGATTTTCCACAAAAAAATCATCCTCGGTTCTCACAATCACTTTATCTTCAGCAAAACGGTCGAACTAATTTCAACGTCTAGTACACTTGTTTCGAATAAAATCGATCACGTATTATGACCTTGAGACGACCTTGAGACGACCTTGAGATGACCTTGGCATGACCTTGAGATGACCTTGACGTGTCTGAAAAACTAATGAGACGAAAATTAGCTCGCGGCAGATAATGACCGTGGTATATTTTCACATATGGACTGTTATTTTCTCTCTCTCTCTCTCTCTCTCTCTCTCTCTCTCTCTCTCTCTCTCTCTCTCTCTCTCTCTCTCTCTCTCTTCTTCATAGTCTGCTTGGTGCTATTGCTGTTGGATATCCAAACGGTAGGTTTGGCTTGCTAGACAGTCACAGAGAGAGACAGAGAGAGAGAGAGAGAGAGAGAGAGAGAGAGAGAGAGAGAGAGGAGAGAGAGAAAAAGAGAGAGAGAGAGAGAAATGGAAATAGCTTGCTCGTGCAATGTGAATTTGCGAGAGACGGGAAGAGTTTCATTCTCTGGGAAGCCCGAAGCCAAAAGCACGCTCCTCCTCGCGTCCTGGCAGTTTGCCGCGACGCGATACCTCACCGCGCTCTCGCTCCTTTTCCTCCGGGAAGTCTTCGCGCTACATCGCGCCGTTTACAGTCAGAGATTAATCTCCGGAATGAATTTCACATGTCCGCTGTTACGTAAACCAGTGTCAGTGCACTGAATGCGCATTTTCGCTTGCTCGCTGACTTTTAACGTCGTAAAAACTTACCCCGTAATTTTTTTACTCGTGTTTCTTCGCCACTCGCTCGCCGTCCCGCCGAGATACGCGCACGAGCGTCGGGAATTTACAAGAACCGCGAAAAATTTTGACTTCGTACTGAAAAAATGCGGAAAACTGAAAAAAAAACACTTTCATCGGTCACCCTTCCGAGCAGCGGTCCATCGGGAGACGCTGGTCGACGAACGTTTTTTTTTTCGTTTAATTATCAATTGTAATGATTTTGAATCATTGAAAATGTTTTCGCCCCGTTTAGACTGTGAGAATTATTCGAACATTTCAGCGCATTCTTTTTAGAGGTCTACGGTCTTAATTTGCAACAGAAAAATTTACGGAATTCACTAACAAAATTTGCAATGTTTACCAATTAAATTTGCAAAAATAGCAACACAAAATAAAACGTATTTGTTATTTGTAAAAACTGCGAATCTACGAACACTTTTTTTTAATTTATATAAAAAGCAGTGACTATTTTTTTTCGTTGTAGAAACTCTGAATTTCCAAATTCTATGAAATTTACAATGAACAATTTTTATGAGAGAAAAATTAAGAAATGAAAAAAAGAAAAATTCAGAAATTTAAATAAATTAATTTTTATTCACTTTTGTAAAAATAGGCGATGTTAAAAGCAAATAAATTTCATATTTTCTTGAAATAAGATTTATAAATTTGATCAAATTTTGTACACTTTTTCAATTTTTCTTACAATATTCCAATTTTTCCAAAAAAAAAGAAGAAATGTTAATTTTTTAATGTAAATTTTGTCCCATATTAATTTTTGCTAAAATGAAAATAGAACGAAATATACATTAAAAATGAAGATTTCTTCTTTCTCGTAAAAATTGGAGAATTCAAAAAAAAAATTGAAAAAATGTACGAAATTTTACGAATCACCATAACGTTTGATTTCTGCAAATTAAGGTCGCAAGTCTCTAATAAGAGTGCATTGAAATTTCATTTTCATAATCTAATTTAAACAATAAAAAACGAATAACGCAACCAACTTCAGGCTAACAAAATTGTCAACCGTACAGTTTGTATATTTTGTAAAATTTTGTACATTTTTTCACCTTTCTTTATGAATTTCCAATTTTTTACAACGACAAAAGAAATATCAATTTTTTTAAGTAATTTTTTTCAATTCTTATATAATAAATAACGGACGTTGCATTCCGGTATGAATTCCAAAACGTCATCGAGGGTGACCGTCGGGAACTGCGCTTCTCCGTAAGAATGCAGCGAGCTGCGGTCAGCGCGGAGGTGATCGTTCGAGGGCACCACACTCCCCTAGTCATTCACGAGAATAGCTTAGTCAACGTTTCTACGCGACGATTCGATCATTCCATTGAGTCGAGGTGGATGTACACACACTGCTCTTGTTTCCGGAAGCTGCTGTTTCCGTTGCTGCTGTGTTGGCTTTGCCTAATGTACGATCAAACATATCTCCGTGTACGTGTGGCCAATGGAATGCAAAGGGAAATTCTCGTTCGCCTGCACCAATGCCAGAAAACTTGTCAGTGTGCACATACGTGTGCACATATGAGTGTCTATCCGGGTCTTCACACTAAAACTCTATTCGGACCGAACCCCCCTCCCCCTCCCCGGGCTCGCGAACACGTACACGAAAAGCTCTCTCCCTTTGTCAGAGCCCTCACGTTGCCTGACCTATTTCGAGGTGTGCACGATACCGCCACCATCACCACCAGCCTGATTGGAATACAACAATGGCAGGGAAAAAGGCCTGGCAAATCGAGTCGACGGTTCATTGCAACCGTCCCAACCTCCCCCGACCCTTCACCCCTTACCCGGTTTACGAAAGCCCCAATTAAATATATTTCCAGTCGATGATGTGTCGAGAGGTGCAACGTGTGCTGACCCTCGATTCTTCTTATGGATATCTGTACGTGTGGTCTTGTTGACACAGCAAGGAACAGGGCGGAAGTCGTTTTGTCAGGTTATTTTTTATTTTTTAATAATTTATATTTAGTATTTACATATTTTTCAAATGTATTATTTATATATATATTTTTAACTCACTTATTACTTACATCTTCATTTATTATTGTTGTTGTCTATTATTGTTATGAAAATTACTTGAATATGAAATTTTGAAAGATTTTTCGTATGGATAAGAATATATATATATGTGCAAATTTTTTAAAATAATAATAGCAACAATGATAATGAATAAAGATGTAAGTAATAAGTAAATTAAATATATATATATATATATATATATATATATATAAATAATACATTTTTAAAATATATAAATGCTAACTATAAAGCTTACTATAACAAACAAATATGCAAAATATATATAAGACAGAATTGTAAAAGGTGTAGCACACCATACTGTGGAATAAAGAATACTACTACTACTACTACTACTACTACTACTACTACTACTACTACTACTACTACTACTACTACTACTACTACTACTACTATGAATACTAAATATAAATTTTAGTTAAATTATATATATATATATATATATATATATATATATATATATAATATGAGGGCTCGTTCAATATGTTAAAAAACACTCTTTTTATTTAGTTGGAACATAAATATTTTCTAAATACCTTTTATCCCGGTTTTCCATTATTTTTGTTTTTATGACGTCGCGCAAAATCGTTTCAAAGGTGCTGCATAAGTTTGGGGCCCAAAAAGCAGGTCAAGTTCAATATTTGCTTCTGATGATGGTGATGGACTGGCAAGGTTGGGGTTTCACACACGACTAGTACATAGTCTTACTAAGTTTGAGTTGTTTCGAAATCAGAAAATATCGATAAACAATGAAGTTATTATTGTTTAAACAATGCGCCGTCGTTGCTGCATGGCTAATTGGTGCAAGTCGTTGTGACATCTGAAATAAATCTGAAATATATCTGAAATATATCTGAAATCTGAAATATATCTGAAATAAAAAATTGTACTCGTAGTATAATAACAAAACTTTATTATGTGGGGATACTTATTGGCAATTTTAAAAAATACGAAAATGGGAACCTGTAGAAAAAAATGGTGATTTGCGATGAAACGAACAACTTGATTTATTTGTTATTAACGAATGGATAAAGATATCGAAAAATCATTTGGTCATAGGATGGAAAATATTATAAATTGTGCTTTGAAGTAAATCGGAGGAACAGATTTCGAGATACAACTTTTACACCGTTTCACGAAATATACTTTCAAGAAAAAAAGCAAAGAAAAGAAGGGCCTCCACAAAAATCGTCAAAACTCGGTTAATTTTTCGAATTTATACAAAATCTTTGTTTGGAAATTAAAGTTAAGGCCCTAGGCTCTGAAACTACTATAGAAAATCGTGGTTTTGGAATTTCAACCTTTTTCAGACCCCTAATTATGTATTGCATTTCTGTACACTAAAAGTGACAAGAATGTCTTGAAAATATTTTATAACAATAATGTATTTTAAAAAACACACGCACAGCAACAAAATAGACAATACAGCTAACCTTTAAACCATTTATAAACACTTCCACGACTGCATGCAACCCCCGAAACTTAATGCAATTAAAATATTCAGCACAGCTACGTTCCGAGAGCCAGCTCGTTGTAGTTGATTAAAGGCTTCGCTTAAAATCCACCCACGCACCTGTACGTTGTTGTTGGCCAAGATCGAGTAAAAATGTCCCTGAGGAAGTAGAACGAGAGGAAGTAGAACGAGAAGAAAAAAGGAAAGAAATGGGCATAGGGGATAACGGTTTCTGGCGTTGTCTGACCGAGACTATCCGTTTCTACTGGCAAACGTGCGTTTGCCAAGTGTGAGGAAGCTCGGGGCTCGGTTCGGTACTTAAAGTCTTTCCGTTGCCGGCCTCGCTTTTCGAATGGCCAATTAAATTGTGCCTACAATTTACGAGGCTCCGCATAACAGCGAATTACATCGCTGAGCATTCGTGAATCTGAATCGAAAAAAAAACGTCTGTCCTTTGATTCGGTTCACTGCCAGCCCGAAGAAACACTTTTTTGTCGTTTCTTTGGCACGTTTGAGTCCGACGACTTATTCGTATGGGTTGGGTGAATCGGACGACGATTCGTCGGATTAATCGAACATAATTGGGAACGAGAAAATTGATGATTAATGATAATTATTGCACGATGGAATCGTAGCAAAGCCATAAGAAAATCGTATGCAATCGAATGAGACGGCGATGATGATGAAGGGCGGAAATTCGTACGATCTTCACGAAGTTCGACAAAAGTTGAGGGAACCTGGCAGAGACATAGGAAATTGTACAACATCGCGGTTAATCTTACGAAGGTGAAGAAAAATTATAAATAATCAAACGACGTCGTACAAGTTTAATTATTTAATTTATTGATAAACAAGATTATTTATTTATTTATAAACAAGATTTTTTTTTATCCCTTGGGACGTTGAAGCACATTCTGAAATATCAAGTGATCATAATTATGAAAAATAAAGAGGAAGAGAGAAGAGAGAGAGGGGGAATAGGGAGTGAAACAAATTACTCAAAGAAAGAAGAGCACACGAAATACACTCGACCCAAAATTACATAAAATCAAAAAAAAACTATGAGGAAGTAGTGAAAAAAAAATTCACAAGAAAGGGCTGCACAGAATGAAACGGAACCATGAAAAATAATTTAAAAGGATATAAGATCATTAAACAACGATGCAGAAATATACGAGTCATATAAATAATGATAGTAGGGTTATGTAAGCTTGTAATGAAGAAAGAAAAAGAGTGGCAAATAAAGCAGTGGGGGAGAGTGAGGGCCAAATAGAAAGTGTGAAAAGGAGCGAAAGAAAAACAGAAGAAAGACAAACAGAGCGAGAGAGAGAGAGAGAGAGAGAGAGAGAGAAAGAGAGCTGAAGAAAACGAGACAGCGAGTGGAGAGGAAAAGTCAGCAAGACTTTTGTAAGATCTTGACAACTATGCAGAGAGTATCCCTGGCTCCGTTGAGAGAAGCGAGACGACGTACCATGCAGCAGTACAGTACTCCCAAGTAGCTCGAACTCAAAGTCTGGCTACAGCTTTCCTCGTGCCCACTTAAATATATTTCGTATACCCTGATTCGCACTTGGAAACCCCTTCCTCCGTCATACCTCCGCAGTCTGTATTTAATTCCGTTTCCTCTGCGGAAACTACAGCGGCCATTATACACCAGCGGGGTAAATAAATGTAGTGACAATGCTGTGCTGTAACGATTACACGACTCGACGGTGCGAAGCTCGCAAATTTTCATTTAATTTGGGTCATTAGTCTCGGAGGAGTTTCCGCTTCGAAGGTGACGACTGAAGGGCAATTTTTGGTTCCAGCTAATAGACGAATTCGTGGGCTAGTTACGGACCTCCAACTGGGTCGAAAATCGAAACTTTTGCGATTTATTTTAAGGATGGAAAACAGTGGAGACTCAGGAAAAAAATCCGTCGTCCATTATTTATTGGCAAATTAACCACGGGAATTTTTTATTCATGCATTTAACAGTCAGTTATGGGTTTTTGTCGACGTCGTTCAGAGCTGTCGAAAATTTCCATGATCTGCATGATGAAAAATCTTGAAGTCCTTCATTGAGGAATGAGAAATTCTCATGTATTTCTTTGAGGAATGACAAATCATAACGTCCTTCCTTGAGGATTGAGAAATCCTAATGTGCTTCCTTGAAGAATGAGAAATTTTAATGTCCTTTCTCAAGGAATGAGAAATTCTGATATCCTTCCTCGAGGAATAAGAAATTTACATGTTCTTCCTCGAGGAATGAAACATCCTGATGTCCTTCCTTGAGGAATTGGTAATCCTGATGTTCTTTAAGGAATGAAACATCCTGATGTCCCTCATTGAGGAATGGGAAATTCTGATGTCGTTTCTTGAGGAATGAACAATCCAAATGTCCTTCCGCAAAGAATGAAATATCGTGACGTCCTTCCTTGAGGAATAAGAAATCCTAATGTTCCTCCTCGAGGAATGAAAAATCCAGACGTCCTCCTTGAGGAATGAGGAATCTTGATGTTCTTAAGGAATGAAACATCCTGATGTCCTTCATTGAAGAATAAGAAATTCTCATGTGTTTTTTTGAGGAATGATAAATCATAATGTCCTTTCTTGAGGACCGAGAAATCCTGACGTCCTTCCTTGAGGAATGAGAAATTCTAACGTTCCTCCTTGAGGAATGAAAAAGCCTGACGTCCTCCTTGAGGAATGAGGAATCTTGATGTTCCTAAGGAATGAAACATCCTGACATCCTTCATTGAGGAATAAGAAATTCTAATATCGTTTCTTGAGAAATGAGAAATACAAACATCCTTTCTTGAGCACTGTGAAATCCTAATGTCCTGCCTTGCGGAATAAGATGCCCTATCTCATGTTTTTTCCTCAAGAAATGAGAAATCCTGAAGTTCTTTCTCAAGAAATAAAACATCCTGATGTCCTGCGTTGAGGAATACGAAATTCTAATGTCCTTCCTTCAGGAATAAACAATTCGAATGGCCTTCCTCAAGAACTGAAAAATCCTTAGGAATGTACTTCCTTTAGGAATGAAAAATCCTGACGTCCTAGCTTAAGGAATGAGAAATCCTGACTTGCTTCACTAAAGGTTGAAAAATCCCGATGCCCTTCCTTGAGGAATGAGAAATCCTGTTCTTCCTCAAGAATGGAAAAGTGCTGATATCCTTAATTGAAAAGTTCCCTTCAATTGTTCAGAACGACCACGAATCGCACTCGAACTCCTTCGTGACATCAAAGTATCCTTGTCCCATGGAAAGTAACCCAAATGAAAATATTCACAAACCAATGTGCAAACTGTTCCATTGAGTTTGCCAGTCTCGAAGCTACCTCCGACGGGTCAAGTGTCTTTCTTTGCAGACTGCTGCTGTAAAATAAAAAGTGAGTGGGATATGCAAGGTAAGTGTCATCATGCACCCGAAGAAAAAGTAGTTCTGTTTCTCCCCCTTCTTATCCTCTCGCTCTCTCACCCTCCCTTTCTCTTTCTACGTAAAGAAAGGGCGTTCATTAAGTGAGAGGAAGGAGGTACCGCAACCAAGGTAACAAACTCAGCGACGCATCGCAATGAATAATAAACTCTGTTCCCATGCTCGGTACTTTCTTTTAATATGTTGCTCTCATTCTGGCCGCTGTCTCTTTACCCTGCATGGACTACACCATCTTTTTTTTTTGCCTCGCTAGTCCGTGCCCTCGGCTCGTTCTCTCTTGCTCGGTAGCAAAACGACGTTTGGGTTTGTAGATAAGAAAATACTACCATGGCCCGTTTTGGGGCCAACAATCGGATCCCATGCCATTTCGCTCAAAAAGACAACTTTTGACAAATTTTGAGACGCTTAAAGCCGGATTTGATTCGAAATATTTCGGAATCTGATCAAGGTGTGCTTGAAAAACTGGAATAATAAATATGCAATATTCTGACGGAAGTAGAGTCGAGACAAGATACAACGCTAAGGTCATGTTCAAATAAACGAATACATATATGGGTCAGTCAATTTTAATTATTTTTTGAACTAATTAACATTTATTGATCTTTTAATTTTAGAATTTAAAAAAATCAGAATTTCTCATTTAACGTACGATATACATTTTTAATTAAATCTGTATTTTTCCCATCTTACTCCGTATGTGGGGCAAGATGAAACAGCGCTGGGATAATTATGGGACACGAATTATTGGCATCTTTCGCGTATAAAAGTGGTTTCATTCTTGGTACCATCGATTTGATAAGCCCATCGTCTGTAGGATCGGTCCGAATAATTTTGCTTCCATATCAATTTGATAATTTGCAAGTTCTTTTTCTTCCTCTGGTAGAAACACCGGTTGAAGAGGAACCAGGTGCTTTACTAGTTTCATTTCACCCTTCCTAACGTAAATAGTGGTACGTTGTGAAATATTCCGGGTTCGCGATCGCTTGTTTTCATTTTGCCCCATTTGACGGTTTGCGAATTAACAAAAAATCACGCAACAATTTTGAACATTTTTGACAAACCGTTTTTATGACATTGATAATTAGTACTTTCATTGTGTTTACCTACCTGTCTCCAATCAATATCAGCAACTCAAATAAATCGAAACGATGTTAAACTTTGGCAAAAATTTCATCGTTTTGTCAAAAAATCGATATTGTTTTATCACTCGAGACGCGTGCTTCCGCCACAGTTGATACTTTCACACTCATTCACCTCACCGTCCCCCTCCAAACTCCAACGGACGTCCCGTCAGGGTTGCTTCGCGTATGGAAAACAGGGAAACTCAGGGAATTTCTTTCCTCCCGGAATAATCAGGGAAAAGTCAGTAAATTTTTGAAGATTTCTGGAATTTTCTCACAATTTACTTTTTGAAAGAGATACAAAAAATGAAACCGACTTAAAAAAAACTGGACAGTATAAAAATAAATATTTTCCTACATCTTTAATATTTATATTATTCCTCATTATACCCAAAACAAAGATATGTCAGTGCCAAACATTGAGAATTTAAAAAACTGAAAACTAATTTACTGTAAAGCTACATTTGTAAATTAATGTAAATTATAAGTAAAGCTACAAAAATACATTTGCATTCGATCTGTCGATACACAACCACATCATTATCGTTATAGATAAGTATTTATATTTATTTTTTGTTTATTTTCACCGGCGTACAAACGTTTGTTTATAATGAAGAACAGGTTCTGTATTTGCTGTTAATGCATTTTTTTAACTTTATAATGTTTAAATTATGTTTCGAATTTCAGTTAAAATAAATTAATATAAATTTTATCAAATTTCCATATATTTGGTCTTAAAACAATTATGTTATCCAGTTCAACATAATTTTTAAATAGAAGGATCGAGTTGAGAATTTCGAGTTGAGAGGGTTGATTATGTTGATGTTATAAAATTGAAGGATATCGATCTCGCGTCGTATAACTCGGGCATTTCCATTGCCAACGATCAAACCGCGAACGAGCGCGGGGTGTCGTTTTACGGATAAAAATGCGCATAAATTGAGATGGCTGCAAAGTGAGCAAACGAATCCCACGAAATTGTTGTCAGCTCGGATGCGCGTGTAGTGGACAATGATGACTCATCGATTGAACGGTGTTTACCTTCCAGTGTGCGCGATACTGTACTCGAACCAATGGCTTGTCCATGCCAGCTTGATTGATCGTTATTCGCCTATTATTGTCATCAGACGCCATTGCGGGGATCGCTGGCATTCGCTTTCAGGCTCCAATGATCACTAAAACTATCGTAATCGCAGCTACGAATGTGCTATTATGTTCATTCTGTCGACGCGATATGCAACACACACATATTACACACACCTGCACAGATAAAGTCATGGATACAAATTTGTGGTTTGCGAATTATTGAACAATGCACTTTATTTGGCGATGTTTTATTGCAGTCATAACACACGTGCTTATCGTACGGAAATTACGGAAATTGTCCCGGTAATTCCTTTGATTTGAGTAATTGAGATTCGATTTTTTTAGGGATGTTGAGTCCCTATGAAACATGTTAATGTTAATTGTTCAATAAATAGCTTCTTAGTCGTCATGAAATTTTTACACGACCGCCTGAATACTTCATGTAAAAACATACCAAATTTTCAGAATTCTATCATCATTACTTCAACCTCCTTAAGGGTTGAAATAAAAAATGATAAGAAAATTCTGAAAATTTGGTATGTTTTTGTATGAAGTATTTAAGAGGTCGTGTTAAAATGTCACGACGATTAAGATGCTCGTTATTAAAAAGTTAACATTTTGTTAAGAACAATTTTTTAAAGAAATAAAAAAAAAATTATCAATAAACTTCGTTTTGTTTCCGTTGCTTTCAGTATATTGTAGATATTATAAAATTGAGAGGTCAAAAAAAAAACTTATCGCGAAGTTACATCAGTTTCGATAAAACAACATTTAATTTGTTGTTTTATCGAAGCTCGTTAACAATAACGAGCTTCCTAATTGTCGTGAAATTTTTACACGACCTCTGAAATACTTCATACAAAAACATACCAAATTTTCAGAATTTTCTCATCATTTGCGATTTGGGACTCAACATCCTTAAGGGGTTTTTAAGAGCCAATTTCAATTCGTAAAATGCACTTTATTTGGTTACTTTTTGATCCAGTCAAGAGATACGGGCTTGTCATTTAGAAATTGCGGAAATTGTCATGGTAATTCCATTCGTTCAGTATAATCTCTATTATAAATATAATCATTATACTTATGGTCAAAAATCATTATACTTATCATTATTATACTTATCACAATGACTTATAAATATAATCATTATACTTACAAAGCATATAAGTATAATCTCTATTATAAATATAATTTCTATTCAGCATAGAGATTTAATGTTATTTAAGGCCTTAGGCCATAGTAACGGGTATAAAATCATATGCGAATTTAACCATTTTTTTTTCGTATTAAAATGTGATTCACTCAGAAAATTAATTACACGTCTATTTAGTATGAATATCAAGCTGTTAGAAATTTTTTTTTTCAGCCATATCAAAATGGCTGACTACTAATATTTTCTTTTGTTATCTTTTTTTAGGCACTCCACGGCGTGACATTTAGCATCCACAATTTTTTCCTAGAACAAAAAACAAAAATTCTCGTCAATCGTTATTAGAATACCTCGAGAAGTACGTACGGAATTTAAAAAATATTTTTTTATTCAATAGTTGTAGGTATTTGAACTTAAGAAATGAATTTTCCGTGAAAAATTACGTTATAACTGCTCATAAAATGAAAAGTTTTCGATTAATCAGAAATTTCCTACGTACTTTTCTGCCAAATGCACTAAGGAACATAACTTTTGAAATTGAAGTAAATCCAGTGAAAATTGTCGAAGTTATTTGTCACGCCAATTGGCAAAAAGCTGTTTCGAGAAGTTTCGAGTAGTCGGCCATTGTGTACATCGAAAAAAAAAATGTGTTTTTTAACAGCTTGAAATTCATATTAAATAGATGTGTAATTAATTTTATGAGTGAATCACTTATTCACATGAAAAAAATTGTTAAACTCGCACATGATTTTATACCCGTTACTGTGGTCTAAGGCGTTAAAGGGTTTTCATCAAGGGCCGATCAAACTATTTTAAATATCACTCGTTCGGAAACTCAACTTGATTAAAAAATAAATATACTTTTCCGCACCGCCTTCTCGTCCCTTTCCTTTGCCACTACACCTTTATGCTTTATTCTGTCGATAAAACATTAGCATTATTGTGGAACGAATATTTGATATTGCCATTGAAAAATGGGATTCTACACAATTAGAAATGATATCTAGTAGATCGATACCTAAAATTATTATGAATGATGTCCAATTAAAAATGATTACAAAATTATTATTACTAATTTCGAGTAAATGAACAAAAACACTCGATTTTAAGGGAGTAAGGGCCGGGCCGACAAAAAGGTCGTTTTTCGAAAAATTTGTTGTCTACTCGATTATTTACTTAGGATTTGGAAAACAGGCATATCATTGAGCATACGTTGAATTAATTTCATGTAAATTCTTAACTAAAGAAGAATGAAAAATAAACAATGTTATTGAGTTATAATAAAGCCTCTATAAAAAAACTCACAACATAGCGGGTGTATAAAAAATAATGTTTGATTTTGGTGAATTTTTTACTTATATTCAAGGGCGTAAAAAATACTAAAATTCAGACGAAAAAAAATTGGCTACGTTGCTACAACTGCTGAAATGGTTTTTTTTTCAAATTAAAAATGGGACAATTCTTGCTAGAGTTATGATTGCCAGGCCAGTTCGAGAAGAGTCGTTTCGAGAAAATCGCGATTGACCGTTTTAGCGCACGTAAATCGTTGCGCTACCTGCTCTCACCAAATCGTCTGTAGCGCTGTCAATTTTCAATATTTCAGCTCGAAAACTCTTCCTCATACTCTCGAATATGTACACTTCGAGAAAATGCAAAAAAAAATGTTTTTTTTGTCACCCATCACAGTGATATTCCGCCTCAAAAAATACACGCCACATATTCATAACAATTGTAAATGAACAATATATCCAGTATACGGTGATCCTAAAATCATATTCAACAATATACAGCCCAATTTTCCATACACTTGCAATACAACAATAAAATGTTCGTTCCTCCAAAACGTCTAACTGATCCGATTTACGAAATCAAATATGAAAGTGATATCGACGATGCTTTCCTTGCAAAAAGCGCGGTAAAATTTCCTTCGAGGAACGTCAGACTGGAAGTCGAGGAACAAAAGTGCTTACTCTTTGGCTCGCGTCATCGAAGACGCGCGTACAGGAACTTTTCGTCTCTTCTGTACACCGGAAAATTATCCGAGACCCATTTTTCGTTGACAGGCTCACGGTTAACGAAGCTGCACCGAGTGAATTCGGCCCAGAAAATGGATAACGAATTGCCTTGACGTGCATCGTTGTTTCGTCCGTGTGGTATGCTCGTATCGCGAGATCTGTCGATCAAATATGCATTTTCATCCCTCGCTTTCTCCTTTGACACGCATAATCGGCTCACGGTCCACTCACAAACGACCAACACTCTTACACAGCTCACACGCCGGCAAAATCTATGCACAAATGTATGTAAATGTATACGAGGTTCCGACGAAAACGTATATATATATATATATATATATATATACATACATACACATATACGTACATACTCATGTTATATTAATTTATAATATACGTGATCTGTGTTAAATTTACTTCCCTCATATAAAAGTCATATTTCTCGCATATGATATTTTATAGATGGGCTATTTACATTATATATATTGAAAAACATACATGTGATGGTGACATTTTATGGATTTGAATTTTCAACATTCATATATAATATATGATAATGATAATAATTATTATACAATTGTATTATTATGATATAATAATAATAATAATAATAATAATAATTTTAACCGTGTATTTTAAAACATTGTTGTTGTTGTTGTTGTTGTTGATGTTGTTGTTGTTGTTGTTGTTGTTGTTGTTGTTGTTGTTGTTGTTGTTGTTGTTATGTGTATTACCAGCAAAGAAAAACACAATTTCATCGTAAAAATTGATTGGTTTTCAAAATAATTGAGCATTAATAAATTATCGATGACACGCATAACCTTTATATATATATATACATTTATCCATAAGTTATGTGTGTCATCTCCTTATTTGATGTGATGATAATAATAATACGTAAAAATGTAACACGTAAATATAAAATAAAATTAAGCTAGTAATAATTGCTAATTATAACATATATATATATATAGACATATATCTAAATATATATGTCACTTGATATATATTAGCATTCAGGGACGTTAGAATTTGTCTTGCTCACGACCATACCAAAAATTGCATATTTATTAATGCACGAATATAACGTGAATGTTGCCATTTTTCCCAATTCCAGACTCTGTGCTTTTCGATGGCGATTAATCGAATTACGCAATGCAAATCGTTCGTTGTATTTATCCTGCTTACCATGTGAACATTAAATCCAATGCATCGAATTTTTGAGGTCCATGTAGGCAGTTCTATGTTTTTAACGTCTTTTTTTAGAATATCAAAATATTTTTAGTTATTACGTATGAATATTATTTTCTCATCAACAATTTCGGGATTTTTTGCGAATGCTTGGAAATTATTAAAAAATCAAGGTCGTACCTTTCGTCGAAATAATAAAGGGATGCTTTCCGTCAACGGCGCGAAATTTATAACTGTTGTTTTTTTTTGCCGACGTTGATTAAAATATTTCTGTGCTTTTGCGTTTAATTACGATGGAAAAGAATGCGAAGAATAGTTGCCTGCGTTCCATAAATATTAATTTCTTTGGTCCATTTGCTGCCGGCAACACCAGAACGAGAAAATAAAAATTGAAAATGTTCATGAATCATTTAGCACCTGGCCCACGCAGGTCCTAAAGGTCATTTTTCCGTGTTCCTCGCACGCCCACGTGGGGTCGAGAATTAGAGGGCGTCAGTTCGCGTAACGTGTTAACTATTGCAAGGTTTGGCGAGAAAATTCCGTCGGAACGATTGGCGAAGAAAAAAACGCGAAATAAATTCACGAATATATCATCCGAAGAAAAAATGCGTGACGTGGCTTTGAAGAAGGCTTCTGATAAATTATGAATAAATCATATTGCCGATTAATTCGTGACGTGACGATAACAATTTATTTTGGCTCCTCGACACTTTGTAATTCGCATAAATTTTTTGCGTTGCCCGATCGATACGGAAAAATAAAATATTCGTGGTAGCTCCGGATAATGTTTTCTCGAACGTGCCAAGAACCAGAAAAATCTGGGTCACATTTTGAGCAAGCATCGGACGAGGTCGCGATTTTACATAGAATTATTTCATAGCCTTGCCACGTTTGAGATTTTTTTTTATTGACAAATATTGATAAACAACGAAGTTATTATTATTTTAACAAAGCGCTGCCGTTGCTGAATGGCCAAGCAGTTCACGGAGTTCTGGCAACTACGCTCATCTGAAATGAAAAATAAAAATGTACTTTCAGAATAATAATAAAACTCTTGTATGAACGGCCAATGTGAAAGTTTTGAAAATTACGAAAATGGCAAGCTGTAGAAAAAAAACGTTCGATTTTCGAACAAAAAAAAACCACTTCGATCATTCATTATTAAGGGGTCTTCTCACTTTAGACGCTAAAAAAAGGTTGTTTGCATGCATTTTTTTCATAGCTTTATATCATAAATATTGATATGAAAGTTGTTACACTTAATAAATACGCTTTCGAAATACATTTGAAAAATTTAATTTATTTGTCACTATTTATAGACGAAAAAAGTAGTTGAAAAATGTCCTAAGAAAATTGTAGGTCTGCGTTGATGAAATCTCGAGATGGATCATCCGAGAAAAACAAAAAAACGTGTTTTTTCATCGTTTTTGGCAAAAAAAATGGCAAATGTCAAAATTTGAGAAAGTACGTGATGTGCGCTATAGCTGCAGTTGTGAAGAATATGTGGTTAAAATTTAATACGGATCGGTTAAGTAGTTTCAAGATTTTATTAACAAGCCGTCGGAAAATGTTGTTTCGAGAAAAACGCGTTTAAAGTTTGATTGGGTTACAGAAATACATAAAAAATATTTTTTTAATGTATTTCGAAAGTGTATTTATTGAGTGTAACAAATTTTATATCAATATCTATAATATTGATAAACCGATCAAAAAAATTCATGAAAATAGCTTTTTTTAGCATCTAAAGTAGGAAGACCCCTTAAGGGAGGACACCACTGTGGGAGACCAAAACAAGGTCGTTTCCCGATTTTTTTTTTTAACTAAATTATTTACTTGGCATTATGAGAAAGGTATGTTATTAAGCATACATTGAACTTATTTGGTGTAAACATTTATTTGAAATGATGAAAAATTAACCACGATATTGGGGTATAAAGGAGCCTTTGCCTAAAATATGTGGTCTAACGACCGGATCGATAACTTGACAGTGATCGGTCTGAACAATGAAAATAAAGAAAGTTTTATAATCTATACACGTCGTTCTTCTACGTAGCCGTTTTTCGAGAAAAAAAATTCGTAGAATAGCGGGGGGTCAAAAAAAGTCTAATTTTGGTGAAATTTTTACTTATGTTTGGGGGCCAAAAAAATACCAAATAAAAAAGTCTACGTACAACAATAACTACTGCAATTACGGAAATGTTAGTTTTGAAATAATGAAAACCGGATAATTATAGGCGAGGTTGAACTTTGCATCGTTGAAATGCAACGAGAATTAATTTTTTTCCGATTCACGAATTTTATCATGTCAACTTAGTTTGTGAAAATCACTCAAATATTTTCACGTATTCTCATTAGAAACGAACCACCTCGATTGTAAAAAAAGGCATTGAATAATAATAAAAATACAGAAATTAAAAAAAAAATCGTTTTTTTTCAAGATGCAAAAGAGAAACGATAAAACGACGCGGGCTGACGTTTTACAAAAATCGTCATAACTCGCACGATTTTGGAACTCGTACAGAATATTCACTGCAAATTAAATTTGTAGTCCTAGGCTACAAAACGACGAAAGAAATCGTATTATCGAAATCCCAAGTTTACGCATACCCCTCGAGCTAAATGGAAAACCGGTCGTGACGCCTTTTCCATACGAAACTAAAAAAAAAGGTGAAAAAGAATCTGTCCGTTCCACTCCATCGTTGCAAACTTCATCACCACATTGTGGAGTACTCTTCGAGTTTCCTTCGGGCCAAATTGAAACAAAGTGCGAAGCTACTCTCTCTCGAAAAAAAGGGCCGAGGATTGCGGTGGGTTTGGTGAGGAGTGGGCGTTAAGAGAGCACAGTAGGAAGAGAAGCAGGGCTGAGGAATTCCTCAGTACGATAACGCGAAGTTTCCCATTATCGTGAAAGGCCAGAGACGTCGGGTCAATTCGAAATTGCATTCGACACCGTTTCTTGGCCGGGACGACACTTCGCTTACATCATTACCCATAAGCCACGATGGGGTGGCTCGTCCGTGGTCTCTCTATCTGCAAAATTCTTCATCTCTGAGCTACGCCACTAACTTCCGGTCCCTTTCCCTTCGTTCTCTGTCATTTTGGTCCTCTTTTCCCTCCCTGTACTCCGTCGCGATTACGGTTCACTGGAAAAGCGAATTAGGTCACTCCCGGGCAAGCCGTACACACCGCTGTACTGCCAACGACGCCGACGACGCCCACCCGCGCCGCTTTTCCCGTCATCTCTCTCCCTCCCTCTCCCTCTGTAGGTAAATCTGAATGAGGAGGGCGATCTGCTCGAAAAACCAAAATTTATTCTCCTAACGTGACTGAATGTGTATATATATATATATATATATATATATATATATATATATATATATATATATATATATATTAGAGCTTTTTTGTGATCATACAGAGTGTGTCATTGCGAGCAAAATGCTTTTTTTAAAAATGTCGTGCGACAAAAATTGGCCGAGATATTTGCGTTCAAAGTCCAAGTACACTGTGACTTCTACTATCGGGACCTCGATGGGTCCAACAGCCCGCCCTCCCCCCGCTATGTGCCGAATATCGATGAGAGTAGCTCGTGGCGAACGACGCAGCGCCACGCAGCTGTAAGCTGCTGGTGGGTCGGGTGGGGGTTAGTGGGGCTTGCTGCTCAGTACCGTATTGGTTCTTGCATCAATGTAGCAACGTGGAGAGGGTAAAGAGGGCGGAGCCTTCGGCGGGATCTGACCGTACCGAACGAATTTAGGTTCGGAAGCGTATCGTTCTCACGTTGAACGCCGTGTGGACGATAAGAAAGGGGTACTGCTATCAGCTACGCCAGCTGCGCAGAATCGGCTTGAGTGGATAGTGCGCAAACTCCATTTTTTCCAGTTTGATGCGGAGCCGATCACGCCGCTGTCCCGATAATAGAGGCCGCAGTGTAGTAAGAAATTTCGCAGTAGCTCCTCACGCGCGGAACGTGCAAGCTAGAGCAAGCGCGGGTTCAAATTCACCTTCGGACACGGGAATTTTTTTCTTACATTTTTTATTCTAATAAATAATATCTAATCAATAATCTAATAAATAAAATCTAATAAATAATCTAATAAATAATATCTAATTAATAATCTAATAAATACTAATAACTCGGAGACTTGCTCTGCGAATCAATAATATGATTCCATAATTATCGTTTATTATTTGATACATGGAGAAAAAAATCGCCCGTCAGCAACTACTTTTACAATTTATTTTGACACTTTAAAAAACAAAGCCTTTGTTCGCAATGACCCGTGCTATGGGCTCACCAAGGAAAGCCTAATTGTTGTTAATCAACCTGTATAGAAAATATGCACAGATAGAAGATTATGAATTTCTGTGACTCGCGAGCGAGAGTCACCGAAAGTTTGTAAGGAGCAGAGCTTACTCGAAACTCTTTTTGGAAAAAAAAAAGTTTTTCGTGTTTGGGTCATATCCGATGGCCTCGAGTCTTTGCAACTCTGGTACTTATATCGAGCACGGCTTCCCCCCCCCCCCCCTCGCTCTATCTCTCTTTCGCTTCTCTTCGCCCTCTCGCCCTTTTTCTTAGGGCTGAGGAGATGCAGCGCAAATTGCTAAATAGAAGGAAAAAAAGGGACGAGACAAGTCGAGCCAAGATTGTCCAAACGTGGGCCACTGCGCGTAAATTTGCTAATGAGAAATGTTGCGCGAGGTGGAATAACGCGGTTCTTCCGCCTGTTTGTTAAGGGGGACATTAAAACTCATCGGACGTCGCTTCGGCGTTGATTAATTTGCAGCAGTGGGCGCGTATTATCGAAGATGCTGGCGGATGATGGAGAGAAAGAAAATGGGGCCACAGATTGTGGTCGGGTCGTAAGTCGTAACGGGGGTACTGATTACGGATTGAACACATTTGACCTGAAGTACTATTACGATAACAGCTAAATAAATTTGAAAAATTTAGTCTGCGGAAATAAAAAATGTTGAAAACATTTTGATGTATTTAAAAGTATGAATTGGAATGACAGAAATTGAGAAAATCGGGAATTTTTCGACTGTTAGATGAATCGAATATATTCGACAAATTTACTAAGAAAAAACAACGAATTTCCAGAAATAAATCAGATAAATTAAAAAATATTAGTCCTAGTAAAAAAAGTAGACAATCGTAATTTGTCACATTGTTAAATTGAAATAAACAAAATATTGTAAATAAATGGAAAAATTACCGTGTACATATAGCACATTTCGGCAAATAAATCGAACAAATTGAAAAATATTAATTCGAATAGATAAAAGAAATTATCGGAGTATTCGCTACTGTTGGAAGAATAAATTTAATTGACGAAATTACCGAATGGAAATAACGAAATTCAATAAATAAATGGAATTAATTTGAATATATAAAGCCGATAGAAAAAAAAATACACAATAGCAGTCTTCTGCACTGATAAATAAATAAATAAAGTAGACAAATTTACTGAGTAGAAATAACAACTGTCGATAAACACACCAACTGTATTAAAAAGTATGAATACAAATGAAAAAAATAAATAAATAAATACGAAATCGGTATTTTCACCACGGATTTTCCCCGATCCCTCATTTCGTTTTTCAGCGACATGCATCGCTGGTAAAAATAATCTAAAAATTGGACTAACGAGAATAAACATCAGTAGGTGTTTCAAAATAATAATATAGATGAGACAGAGTTTTTCCAAGCCAAATAAAAATATCGAAGCTTCTCGACAAATTTTTTCGTACGGACTTTTCAACTTTATTATCGCAGAAATTTATGTACTCTGCTGAACACTTTTCGAATGTTCATATAGTGACAATACATTTTCCGAAGATAGTCCAAACTCTTGAGGAATTTTGCCACTATGTTGCTTAAGCATTGGTGCGAAGATTAACGGAAGCTTCGCTCGTTCCATTAACGTGATCGAATATTAGATTACATTCGGGTGTAATCGCTATCACATTGCAATGACATTATGCAAAACGAGGCTTTATTTCAAGATAGTCGACGAATATGTGGACTGAACGGAATAACACGCAGACTGAATTTCCGATATTATCTATATAGTTCAATTAAATCCCCGTAATTTCGGAGCTCTCTCTCCCTCTCTCTCTCGTGCGCTCTTTGGACCTCACGTACTAATTCTCCCCTCCCTCGCGATCCGTAACCCAAGTCAATATTGCGCCAGCGACTCTTATCCCGTGGGATCTCGATAATCCTGTTGGACGTGAAAAAATTAACTGAATTATTTTTCTTTCCCTATCCTCTCGCCATGTTTGTCTCGTGTGTGTTCCTGAAATTAGCACAACGTGCGCGAGCTGACCGATCACTAAACTCTCTGCACAATCGTTGAGAAAACAGCGAATCAATGGTATTTATCAATCTTAATTATTTTCCATAAACATTTTTAATGTCATTAAACATTTATTTTATTATTAATACGATTATAAATAGTTTCATCGTCATTAATCATTTTTATCGTCATAAGATATTATCAATAATGTCAGCATTATATATATATATATATATATTAATAATAATGAAAATAATTTATATACGTCACATTTATATACATATGGAAACATGAAATGATGACCAATCGATTGTCATACACGATCGCTAACCGTAATTGAGTGGTTAGGCTACTGCGACGACCCGAAAATCAGAGTTATTGCAAGAAAATAGTTTTGGAAGAATGAATAAGATGATGAAAAATCGTTTGGACACTTATTTGTATGTACATTAACGACGCTGTAAACGAAATATTATTTAAAAATATTAATAATTAACGACGTCGTAAACAATTTCGTGAAGGACCTTCGAACGCGAGGTTTTTTTCTCCCCTTAATCCCCCCCCCCCCCTTAATGAACAAAACAGTCTAGTCGAGTCCGGAGAAAGGAGCCTCAATAGTCCCCAAATAAACTCGTCTGCCCTTTGCGACGGAGTAGGATCAAGTGCCCTTCCAACAGAGAGATGAGACGGTCCAAGTGGAGGAACCTCGGCTTTGTTGCATCGACGAGAAAATTAAAGGCATCTAAAACCCGTTCCCGAGGGACTCGGCGGAGGGCGAAGGGCGAGGGGAACGTTTGCACTGTTAGTGTCGTGTCGTTCCGGAGCTTTGGTCGCGGAGAGCCTTTTGTGTATCACTTCGGTGAGAGGAAACGAGAGGACTCACGAGATTGCGAAACGTCGGTACTAGACAGATTTCCGAGCCCTTGGCCCTTCGTCGCACTTGGATGCAAATTAGGAAACGATACCGCAAACGTTTCCCAGCATCCTAATCGCGAGTCTTCGGTGACGCATGTTCAAGTGACGTCTCCTTTTGATACGAAGGACGAGGGTCGTGACACCGTTTTGTTGACGTTCCAATGTTGCAATAGAACTGTTCAGAAATTCAGATATATATGGGGGTGTAGAAAGATATGGATTGAAAAATATGGAAATAGGGAAATTAAAAAATGTGGAAGGTAGAAAAAAAATATAGGAATATAGAATTGTAACAATGTGGAAAGTTGAAAATGTTATTCTAGATTTTTATGTTCTTATATTTATTGCAATTCCATATAACATTATGGAATCGCGGAAATAGAGGAATATGGACACGAAGAAAAATTCAAGCATGGAATGAAAAGATGATATATATAATTATAAGAATGGGAAAATATGCTTGTCTGTTTAAATATTTAAATAGAGAAAGTGAAAATTTAAATTAAATTATTAGGCTCTCGAGAAAAGCTGATTTTTAAGATAGTCGAATTCCTTAAGAATTCTTTAAACTCGATATTAGTTCTTAAGGAATCCTAATTCTAATTTTCAAAAAATTCAATGCTTAAATTTAAAAACAAAGAATTTAATGATTTGAGTAAGGATTATAGCAATTACCGACATAGAGAAATATATTTCTCTATTTCTGTAATCCTTTATTTCGTATTTTCATTCTAGGGTACAGGAATGTAACAATAGACGAATATAAAAGCATAAAATATGGGAACATAGAAAAACAACAATATGGAATAAAAATATGGAAGTAGAGAAATAGAAAAATATATATCTCCATTTCTATAATGCTATTTTCCATATTTTTATTTTCAATTCATATTTCGATATAGAAATGTATAACCATAAATATAGAGTTGTAGAAATAAAGAAATATATTTCTCCATTTCTATAACTCTATTTCTTATATTTTATATTCCTATATCGATGTATAAGTAAAGCATAAAATTATAGGAATATTAAAATACGAATATAGATATTAAAAAATATGTAAACACTGAAATATTGAAACATAGAAATACAACAATATGGAATTATGGAAATACAGAAATTCTCCTATTTCTACAGTTCTATATTTGTATGTTTTTACATTTCTACATTGATATATAGATAATACATAAAAATATATTTTTCCATATCTCGAGAATTATAAATACAGTTTTTAAATTTCGTTTTCGACCTTGTCATCACTTTATGAGGGCTAAATAAAAATCGGCTATATTTTTTTTCACCTCATGAATTTGTCGTTTACTTTTCTTTTTAACACAATTAATTATAGTTGTAAAGAGACGAGAATTCGCGTCTTGTGTTCATATATGTGCGTCTGTATATATATATATATTGTAACGGGTGTTAATTCGTTACAAATAAATTTATAGGTTCGGGGACTCGAACAGGGAAGAAATTAGTAGAAACTCTGGTGTTTTTGGGTATTTTTAACAAAATAGAATTTATTCACGTTTTTTATGGCTCGATATAAAATAAAATAGCGCTATGTATGAGTGTAATGTGTTGTTTGTGTTGTTTTATAGTGTGTTTCGCAATATATTTCTCGGTCGGTCAATTACTGATTACTCGCACGGTACATTTCGGTCGGCTTGAGCTTTTATCCTGGATCGATATCGATTATCACGGGTGGTCGCTAGCGGCGCGGTAGGTATCGATGCTTGGCCTATACGCCGCGGTACTTTCCCTTGTGACTTTCCCTTCGAGCGCGTCTAGTCACCGCGCTCTCTCACTCGTGGCGCTAGGGCTCGCGCTCGACGGGTCGTAGGCGCGCGCTCTCTCTCTTCACGCGTCGAGATCCACTTCCCCCACCCTAGCGCTGCCCTTCGAGTCGCGGTGATCTACGCTATCTCCCGATCGATTATCGCGCGTCGATAATTTGTCGCCCGGTCCTTGAACTTGGCGTGCGATGTCGCCACCTACCTGTCTATGATAGTTTAATCGAGTGATATCTCGCGAGCACTCGAACGACCCTTTTTTGCACAGATTTCGGGGCTCTCGTAATTTCGGGATACCTCCTTGTAAATTCTGTGATCCTGATCCGCGTTACTCGATTATTACGGTGTTCTTCTGCGGGTGTGTGTGTGTGAGTGTGTATATGTGTGGGTGTCTGTTTCGTATGACTGTAGCGTGTACTTTCTTATCTCCTAATATAATATTTCTCGTCTTTTCCAATATTTAATATTTTTCCCTTATATCTATCGTCCCGCTCGCTCGTAATGATACCTTCTCGTATCCTATTTTCTCCTGCGATAATCTTCCTATCTATTTTTCGATAATTAGTTGTCACCCTTAAATGGTTAACTTTCCGTATTGCTCTTTTTAATTTTTCTTTGTTTTTCCAATATTTTCTCACAAATTTAATTTAATTTAATTCTTCTTCGTTTTTTGTTCCTTAACGTTCCGTGTTCCAGACCTTTCCACTCCGCAAGGGCTGTACTTGGTCCAGCAGTACTTGTTATCTCCCAAGAAATGAAAAGAGCTCTCGAATGCCTTTTTGGCGCAACTCCTTGTTTCTCTTGTTTCTCAACGTTCCGTGTTCCAGACCTTTCCACTCCGCAAGGGCTGTACTTGGTCCAGCAGTACTTGTCGATCCACGAGGGATTCAAAGAGTTCTTTCTAATGCTTTTTAGGTGCGACTCCTTGTTTCTCTCCTTTCTCAACGTTCCGTGTTCCCAGCGTTTCCTTCCACTAGGGATGTACTTTGCCAAGCAGTACTAGTCGATCCACGAGGGACTCAAAGAGTGCCTTTCCTCCAAAATTATCGTCCTTTTATACCCAAATTTTATCGCTTTTTCGTTCCCCTTCTCTTCCGTCTTCCTTTAATTAGATTAGCGGTTATCCGGATTTTACCGCTTCTCTCTCTCTTCGGTATGCGTCTGAATTTACCTCGGTGACCGTTAGTCTCCCTTTGTTATTGTCCGCCATTAATTTAATTAGCGTGGTCGGTTCGACCAACATGGCGGACCTCTTGGTCTTGGTATGTTTTTACCCTTTACCCCTTCCGTTTCCCGAAATCGGCTTGACTCCTAAGTCTCCTTGGGGTGATAGTGTTTTGTTTTGTTCATGAGACTGTCTTTTCCGTCTCATTGTCCCCCTTGGCTCTTTGTGTTTTGGGTCGCTACTTCAGCGATCCAAATCACGAAGAGTCAAAAAAAAACAAAATGTATTCTAAACTTACTCTGCGCCTATCCTCTTCTATGAATTTTAACTCGTTTATTTATTTTACGTTCTCCCGGGCCGCTGCCCATCAGTATTTATTTCGCCCCCCCTCTTAATGCTAAACGCTCGCTCGCCATTATGACATCATAATAATGGTTTTTTTTTTTTTCGATTTTTATTCTGTTAATTTATTTACTCGTTTATCGCTGTTTCCTTCGTCTTCGTCGCCGTCGTCTCCCAGGCCCATCTCATGCCAATATTCTCGGCCTCGCTGTTGTCGTCGTCGTCGCCATCCCCCGTTTCGTTGCCGCCTATCCCGCCCCCGTGGCGCCCGAAACGCTCTGCTATACGAGCGTCGTTGGCGTCGCCATCCCCTCTTTCCTCGACGTCTTTCAGGTCCAGGTTTAGCTAGAAACGCTCCACCACTGTGCCGTTGTCGGCGCTGCCGTCCCCCGTTTTTTCGCCGCCTGTCCAGTCCACGTTTGGCCCGAAACGCTCTGCTACGTGGACGTCGCCGGTGTTGCCGTGCCCTCTTTCCTCGACGTCTTTCAGGCCCGTGTCTTGCCCGAAACGCTCCACCACTGTGCCGTTGTCGGCGCTGCCGTCCCCCGTTTTTTCGCCGCCTGTCAGTGCCATGTCCTGTCAATAACGCTTTGTCACCTCGCTGTTGTTGACGGTTCTGCCCTTCTCGTATTCGTCCTGCCTTCCCTCCGAATGTGGCCACGGCTTGGGTTTCCGTGACTGTTCGCACCGGGCACGGCTTGAGTCCCCCGAAATGTTGTTGGTAGAAGTTTTCTGAAATACAAAATATTTCGCTCCCGCTGTCGACCAATCTTTTGGCGGCAATTCCTGCGAGGTCGATCGGTAAGGTAGGGCATCGTGGGAGAATTCCTCGTATTATTCCCCGTTGTCCGGGTTCTTCCATGAGGACTTCTTTTGGGTGCTCGTATGTATCATTTGTTGCTATTTTCAGCGCCTTATTGTTTTTTGATGTTTGTTTTTCCTCTTGGTTGCCTGTTTTCCAACACCCTTTTTCCATGTGGTTGTTCCGAATTATACTGATCATTCCCATAGGTGTGGGTTGCTCAGAAACCTCACCATCTTTGGACTCTAGTTTCTTCTTTTTTCTTTCTTTCTTCTTTTTGTTTCGATGCACCCTTTGCAGGGCTTCTTCCATGGCGATTTGTACCTCTTCATCCTCTTCCGTTGCGCCTCGTGATATTTCATTCTGCGATATCTGTACGGGCGCAACATTTACTCGTTTCCCTGGTTCTGTTGGCTGATTCTCGGTGTTTCGTTTTGTGTTGGGATATTGCTGGTACCTAGACCTCCTTGAGGATGCGGAGTCCATGATGAAGCGGTGGGGTTAAGAGGAAATCTGTTATTCCCGTATCCCGTCTGCCCTGATTGTTGCCTGGGAAATGGCGCTGGCATCGCGTTGTTATTTCCAAATCCTCGATAACCCGGTTGTTGATATTGGAATGGGGCTGGTGTTCCTTGGTAACCTGGATTCCCCGGCCGCCATGGCTGGTTGAATCCCATTGGTCGTGGTCCCCCAAACGTTCTGAAATTCTGGTTTTTCCATGGGTTATTTTGCTGCCATGGGGCACCACTGGGTTCCTGTTGCCGAGGCATGGATCTTTTTGCGTTGAGTGGTCCCGCCCCATCCATGCTTTCTAACAATTCAAGGAATGAATCGATAGTTTTTATTCCGCTGACGCGGACTGCCATTCTGATCGCCTCGTCGAAATGGTTCGCGAGCTTCCTGATGATTTGTTCTTCTGCCGGCCCTTCACTCAAATCCTTGGCATTTCCGAATATCTGGGTCGCATATTCGGTTCGAGTCCTCCGGTGTCCGTCCCATTCGAAGGCCCCGAATTCGAGGTTTCGACGTACTTTATCCTGAATTTCTTGGCTCCAGTAACGTCCGCGAAATTTTTCTTCGAAGTCGTGAATGGTTTGGACCCTATCCTCGACAATTCGCCACCAGTCTTTGGCGGTGTTTTTTAGGGACTGACTGACCAAAAAATGGAGGTCCGTGTTTCCGGTGATTCGCCAAAATTCCTTGAAATCTTGCAGGAAACGCATAGGTCGTTCTCTGCCGTCGCCATTATACGTCGGTGGTTTTTGTTTCACCGCGTATGCTTGGCTCACGTTCAATCCCGCTTCCCAGGCGGTGTTGCTCATTGTGTTTGAGTTTTGAGCGCGGATATTTTTTTCACACTCCGTGATACGTTTCGAGTGTTCCGTGACCACCTGTCCTACATCCTTTGATGAATGGAGGAGCTCGGATATTGTTCGCCGGATGGCTTCCATTCGAGTGTCGAAGTCCTCGATTTTGTCATTATTTTCTTTTCGCAGCTGAGTGTGGCTTTGCTCTATTAATTTTTGAGCAGTCACAATTTTGCGTTCCGTGCGCTCCTCGATTTTATGGACTTCACTCGTTATTTTAGTGTTGACCTCTTCGTGCAGCTGGCGCGATCTCACGATGCAATTATCGTTCTGCTGCTTAATTTCTGCTTTGGTCGTTATGCGTTCCCTTCGTTGCTCGTTGCGGATACTATTCATTGCTTTGATGAGGGCTTTCGTGAGTTCACTTTCTCCCGCACCTCTTTCATCTGTCCCGCCTGACTCTCCGCTGACGTCGAATGTCTCTTCATTCGGTGTTTCTGTTGGTCTGGGTCCGATTGCCGACAATCGCCCAATATTTTGACGATCCCTTTGACGTGCCTCTTCTAATAGTCCATCCGCAGTAGTTGATTCCCAATGAAGGGAGTTTTCACCGTTTTGTTGTGCCATATTTTATTTTCTTCTATTTTGTTTTATTTTTTTTTTTTTTTTTTTTTTTTTTATTTTATTTTATTCTATTTTATTTTATTTTATTTTATTTTATTCTATTTTATTTTATTTTATTTTATTTTATTTTATTTTATTTTATTTTATTTTATTTTTACACCTTTTTACGAGTTTTTCTTTCTTTTGTTCGAGCCCCACGTTGGGCGCCAAAATGTAACGGGTGTTAATTCGTTACAAATAAATTTATAGGTTCGGGGACTCGAACAGGGAAGAAATTAGTAGAAACTCTGGTGTTTTTGGGTATTTTTAACAAAATAGAATTTATTCACGTTTTTTATGGCTCGATATAAAATAAAATAGCGCTATGTATGAGTGTAATGTGTTGTTTGTGTTGTTTTATAGTGTGTTTCGCAATATATTTCTCGGTCGGTCAATTACTGATTACTCGCACGGTACATTTCGGTCGGCTTGAGCTTTTATCCTGGATCGATATCGATTATCACGGGTGGTCGCTAGCGGCGCGGTAGGTATCGATGCTTGGCCTATACGCCGCGGTACTTTCCCTTGTGACTTTCCCTTCGAGCGCGTCTAGTCACCGCGCTCTCTCACTCGTGGCGCTAGGGCTCGCGCTCGACGGGTCGTAGGCGCGCGCTCTCTCTCTTCACGCGTCGAGATCCACTTCCCCCACCCTAGCGCTGCCCTTCGAGTCGCGGTGATCTACGCTATCTCCCGATCGATTATCGCGCGTCGATAATTTGTCGCCCGGTCCTTGAACTTGGCGTGCGATGTCGCCACCTACCTGTCTATGATAGTTTAATCGAGTGATATCTCGCGAGCACTCGAACGACCCTTTTTTGCACAGATTTCGGGGCTCTCGTAATTTCGGGATACCTCCTTGTAAATTCTGTGATCCTGATCCGCGTTACTCGATTATTACGGTGTTCTTCTGCGGGTGTGTGTGTGTGAGTGTGTATATGTGTGGGTGTCTGTTTCGTATGACTGTAGCGTGTACTTTCTTATCTCCTAATATAATATTTCTCGTCTTTTCCAATATTTAATATTTTTCCCTTATATCTATCGTCCCGCTCGCTCGTAATGATACCTTCTCGTATCCTATTTTCTCCTGCGATAATCTTCCTATCTATTTTTCGATAATTAGTTGTCACCCTTAAATGGTTAACTTTCCGTATTGCTCTTTTTAATTTTTCTTTGTTTTTCCAATATTTTCTCACAAATTTAATTTAATTTAATTCTTCTTCGTTTTTTGTTCCTTAACGTTCCGTGTTCCAGACCTTTCCACTCCGCAAGGGCTGTACTTGGTCCAGCAGTACTTGTTATCTCCCAAGAAATGAAAAGAGCTCTCGAATGCCTTTTTGGCGCAACTCCTTGTTTCTCTTGTTTCTCAACGTTCCGTGTTCCAGACCTTTCCACTCCGCAAGGGCTGTACTTGGTCCAGCAGTACTTGTCGATCCACGAGGGATTCAAAGAGTTCTTTCTAATGCTTTTTAGGTGCGACTCCTTGTTTCTCTCCTTTCTCAACGTTCCGTGTTCCCAGCGTTTCCTTCCACTAGGGATGTACTTTGCCAAGCAGTACTAGTCGATCCACGAGGGACTCAAAGAGTGCCTTTCCTCCAAAATTATCGTCCTTTTATACCCAAATTTTATCGCTTTTTCGTTCCCCTTCTCTTCCGTCTTCCTTTAATTAGATTAGCGGTTATCCGGATTTTACCGCTTCTCTCTCTCTTCGGTATGCGTCTGAATTTACCTCGGTGACCGTTAGTCTCCCTTTGTTATTGTCCGCCATTAATTTAATTAGCGTGGTCGGTTCGACCAACATGGCGGACCTCTTGGTCTTGGTATGTTTTTACCCTTTACCCCTTCCGTTTCCCGAAATCGGCTTGACTCCTAAGTCTCCTTGGGGTGATAGTGTTTTGTTTTGTTCATGAGACTGTCTTTTCCGTCTCAATATATATAAACACAAGAGACGAATTCTCGTGCAGTTTCTCTTCAATTCCGATGCGAGATAAAACTGCACGGCTGGTTGCGAGCGCCGCCCGGAATCAAAGTTTTACCCAATGGGTTTTATTGCGCCATCAGCCGGTAAGTAGAGCCCAAGGTAGAGCCAACCCCTGGACCATCTAGTCTCCTGGTCTTGTTAAATCGATATCACTAGTAACAAGGTTCACAGCCTCGTACCTTCGTACTCCCGCGTAGGGCTTGAGCTGTGTACCGTAAGGTCATAAAATTATTATGGAGAAACCCAAGTCTGTACGACGTCGACGGCGACGTCGATATGACGCCGTACTTGTCGACGCGATTATTAGTCAGTCAACGTTCTTACCGACGTCTCAACACGAACCAGTGCGAGGTATATCAAAGATTTCTTTTATCTAAGTTACATTGTTGTAAATAATAATGTAGTATATGATGATAAATAATAATATAATATATCATGAGAAATAGTAACATAATATTTATATATGTATTAACAACATATATACATATATATAATTTATACATGCAACATATAAATATAATGTATAAATAATATATGTATATATTATATATTATTATATATTATTATAAATAATAACATAATCTTTATAGTTTCAATACAAAATATCAATTTTCGTTGTCAAGAGTTGGCACTGGAAAATGTATTCTAAGGATACACCAACAGTATATAATAAATAATAATCATTCGTTACAAATAGGTCCTTTATACCATGTATCTTTTCCACATGTGATATAATATTGTACATTAACTATCATTACATTTATACAATTCAATAAATATTGATATGTCAATGCATTATCAAATATTATGTCGTGTGTGCATTAATAAACATCTATCAAAACGTAATATCCATTTTTAAGGGCTTGCACCTGGTCAACATTTTTGAAAACATCGATTTCTGGTTTTCGACAGATTCTCAAGAAATAACGTTTCAAAAGTATCCTCTGTATATTTCGAGTCGACCCGTTCAAAGTTGCGGGAATTATGGGCGTTTATAGGTAGGTTCTGCTGAACGGCAAACCGTGAAGTGAACTTCAAATGCGTTTTTTTTTAATGACTTATTTTAGATCGGCGACCACGGTCTCTCAAAAATCACTGCACCGGTCAACTTTAAATTTACAAGCTTTTTTAGACATCAGAAAATCTTCTTTTCGATAGATTGTTTTTTTTTTATCAACGAAAATATAGCGTTCTTTCACCGAAAATCGATATTTTCACTTCGGACTGGGCCATTTTTTCAAAAAACACTTTAAAAAAATGAAATCCTTGGTCTACGTAGTATATTTTATTATGATTATTTTTTTACTGCTTTTATCCAAGCACTATCTTATTCCATGCAAAACTAAATGCGTTTTATTTGTTTATTTCGGATGATTTGTTTCCGAGCAGCAGTGGTCACCGCGAAAGGATGCTTTTCAAACAGCTGTCGGCACGACTCATTGTATCTGCCACATTTATAAATACTTTTCAATACAAAAATTGTAAGCGATACTCAAAACCATCCTC
Source organism: Ophion costatus (assembly GCA_951751655.1). NCBI lineage: Eukaryota > Metazoa > Arthropoda > Insecta > Hymenoptera > Ichneumonidae > Ophion > Ophion costatus. The sequence goes on from OX632361.1 coordinate 38,980,057, forward strand.
TTTAATGAAAAAAAAAGTGTGAAAACAGTCAAATGTTTGCCAGGAAAAAATTCACGAATATTCCTCTTTTACCCGGCTACGAGTTAGGTGTAACCTGCTACAAGCTCAATTTGAAGGGTCAGAATGAAACATTTTTTTCTAGTAACCCATTAGTTGGAAAAAATTAATTATTTCCCAGCATGTTGTACACATGTTTCTGGTTACAATGGAATTTTTTCCGAACAAAATCTTTCTAAGTGTTAGAACAATCTTAATTTTTAAAGATTTCGATCAACCTCAAAGATTGACCTAAATCTTTCAAAGCGTTAGAACAATCTCAATAACAATCGTAGTGCGTTATTTCCATTTTTTCTTATAGAAAGATAGTGGTGCTGCAATTGGCGTTGCAGTACAGCGACGAGGCCCGAAACGGCGGCATCTCTATCAGGTTCAAATATAATCTGATACGAAAACAAAAAAACATTTCTTCAAATATATCCAACTGGCTATGGGTTCATGGTTCACTTTTCGAAATTTCGAAAAATCCGAAAAATGACAGCTTCTCCTAAGAAGACCTCATTTTTCTCTTGAAAAACAGTATGCTGACATCATTGATGTTAACAAATGATTCATCCAATTAGAAAATGTGATCGTGAAACGAAAATGACTACTGTTTGAACGCTCTGTGCAAATTCCAAACTCGACGGATCGCTGTAATTCCGACGCACACTGTTCCACTAAAATAGGTATAACTTCGTCAATTTTTAGAATTTTAGGGTTCGGTTGGTCTTAACATATTCTTGAAATTTCAGACTATCACAATGTCCGAAAAAAACTATTTTTTAAATGTTTCCAGAGAGGGATACTTTCTTAACTAGATTCCTCATCGATACATTTTTTCCTTATAAATTATCATATATAAATTTATTTATATTTATTTGTATTGTTATTAATATTGTTAATATATGATTGCATTATCACATATTATTAGTATACATGTTAATATAGAAAGGCTTTATGCATTCATAGCCCCTCGATATCTCCATATGAGTATCATACATAAGGACGCGTCAAGTTGTCACCCGTATCAATACTATTTACACGCTGCACCTCCACCAAACACACGCGTATATTTATATTGGGGTGTTGAATAAGTTCTCGCTGTTTTTTCGTGAATTTAATGCTTTATTCTAAAAAATTACCCATAATGCTTTTAAACGTTTAAATTGTTGTATGATCAACTCCTAATGATTTTGCAAGTTCATGGAATGCCTCCAATTCAACACATCAAATTCATTATTTTTGAAACGTCTAAACCAATCTCTGCATGTCGTTTCCAACAGAGCATGATCGCCCTAACTCTGAACAAAAATTCTGTGTGCTATAGCTCCAAATCTTTTTGAAGTGAAGTACTGCAGTAAAATTTCCTGCAAATGCTCTTTTTTAGCACGAAATTTGCCATGTTCAACACTATGAAAAAAGAAAGTTATTTACACTTTGGCGAAATGACATGCCCTCAATTTCAAGCTTGTCTATAGCACATTTCTATAGATGCGTTACGATGTTAAACTACACGCACGTAGTTCTGGTAACGCCATCTGTTGGAAAACAGCGAGAACTTATTCAACGTTCTCATATATATAGATATATAATTATTTATAATATATTAATAATAATATATATCATATTTATATTATATATTATTAATATGTATATATATATATATTAATAATATATAATACAATATATAATATACAATATAAATGTATAATATATATTATATATATATATATATATACGCCAATCTCTTTCACCTCGCGGCTTCTCGTTCCACCTTTCCTTCAATCAATAAATCAAGGTTACGAGCTTTTCGTCCCGTCATCAAAGTTCATCGAGGCGTGAGATAAATGGCGACCAAGGACGTGTACACGATTTCGCAAGTAGTGGAAATTCCGTCGAAACGATCCTTCGATCTTGTCCTTGCGTCGTCGATCCATTCTTTTCCCGTGCTCCTTCCGGGTACCACTGCGAAAAAAATCCACCGAAGATTTTCCTTCCATTAACACTCATACGCAGAATATAAACAAAGAAAAAGAGGGAAATGGTAAAAATCAATGAAATAGTACGCTGTGAAACGAAAAGATTGAATTTTCCGCAAAAATAGCTATAGTTTGCAATAAAAAAATACTTTTTCTATTTTCCAAAACCTTTAGGGTCGAGTTATAGACAATTAGGTTGGAAACTATAGCTACTGTGACGGCTAAACAAATGAGCGATTTTTAATATTTTTTTAACTGTTGCGTCCTCGGTTTACACTTTTATTTCGCTTATAGGTACACTCTTATAGAATAGAAAACAATCTTGTTTATTGCATATAAATGTATATTTATTTAACACTTTACAATCATGTTAAGGCATGAAAAAAGGTATGTGGTGGCGTTGATGACTTGCGCTCTCCAGCTAATCGGAAACAAAAAATTCAAAAAGATTCTCAATCTCTATGAGTGTCGTTATCGCCCAAACGAGAATCATTATTTCATATTGCAAAATAACAATATGGCGTCGTTTTTTGCAAAAGTGTTCGAAAAACCCTTTTTTTCGTCATAATTCGGGCGAAAGTATAAGTTAAAATTGATATTTTTAATTATTCTAGTTCGGACTATAGCCATACATATGCTGAATATGCAGTAATTTTTTAGCCCAATTGGTTAAGCCGTTTTTCCGGAATCACCAACGGCAGGTGAAAAATGTCGTTTCGAGAAAAACGTCTAAAGTTTAGTATACTATACTGTACAATAGCAACTGGTAGAACGACCTTTTACTCGCACAGTGAAAAGCCTACTAGACAGTAAATGAATTAAAGTAGACGTGCATATGTGTATACTCGGGTATAAATTCAAAACAGCTGTTCCCAACAGCTGCCAGGGACGCGCAGCGGGCAGCCGTACTTCAGCCGAGCGCTTCTACTTTAAAGCGCTGCACTGAGTCGACAAAGTGAAAACCGACTTTACCAGCAGTCGGTAAAGTCGGTTTTATGATGGAATAAAGTAGAAAAATACAAAAAATAGACATTCGTTTGTTTTATCCTGTCACAGTAGAATAGAACCCTCTTAATTGGAACGTGAGGACAATGGTGCACGGTTCGCCGTCGACTGCGTTGAGTTAGCGACTGCGGTATCGAACGGTTGGGAAATCGGCACCAAAAATTCTTTCCGGCTTCCAGTGTCCTCTGGACGAGCTGTACGAATCAGCTGGTGCACTGGAAGTCATCGAAAAGATGCTCAACAGCTCGTAGCTATCGTCTTCTTGGATGCACCCAGTGCGTTTCGTTCCATGGTAATTGCGTTCGTAAATGACGGCAGCCTATGATGGCAATAGGAATATTCGTTGTTGCAATCTCAAAGGCTCGTTCAGAGATTGAACGTGGCTTTGGTTGTTGATCGGATGTACCCGTAGAGGGCACCCAAACGAGAGCCAGGGGTCAATGGGTGTATCGTAAGTAGGATTAGGGATTTAAGCTGGGGAGTTGGCAAGCATCTCGCGTACGGATAATCTGTGCGTGGCGTGACGGAGATGCTCTAATCCATGAATTATTGGAAAAATTTCTGGATTAGTAGTAGTTCATGGTGTAATCCATTTCGCTCTCTCTCTTTCTCTCTCTCTCTCTCTCTCTCTCTATATATATATATAATTTATTAATATATTATATTATATATTATATAATATATAATATATATATATAATTGTATACCTCCTATGATTGTTTGCATCATGCTATTTCTTTTTATGTCATCCTCTATATTATTTTAATATTATTTCCGTTGGGGTATTTTATGTTCAGTTTTGAAAAATTGATATCCCTTTTGTGCTTATAATTTCGTTACGCTTCTGTGCACATGTTACGGTATGCAAATTATGATTTTCGGTTGTATCGTTTCTATTTTATTTTGATTATATTTTTATTTGTGCCATTGTTTTTATTTTTATACGTTGTTCTTTTTTTCTGTCTGTAATTTGTTGCGTGAAGATTTATACCAAGGCATATAATAAACCATCAATTAATCAATCTCTCTGCCTCTCTCTCTCTCTCTCTCTCTCTCTCTCTCTCTCTCTCCCTCGATTCCCCCCTCTATACCCCTCTCCATCTCCTTCCACCCCTTTGCCTCTCCCACAACCTGTCCGGCAAACGAGATTGTTTTCCGGCACAAAACTGAGCAACGAAAAAAAGCTTCTCCTAATTGCGCAAAGCTCGAACTCTCGCACGTTCGGTGAAAACGTCGTTCATCTCGTGCGTGGGCGCGTATGCAGTGCCATATATGCGCCGATCAAATTGGCAATTGGCTGTTGTCGTTTTCCAGGCTGCGGAGCTCGAGTTCGGGTTTCCATCGTTCATGCGAAAAGACTGTGATGCATGCTATCAAAACGTTGCTTCTCATTTTAACCTGGCGCAGGACAAGCCTGCTGCACAAAATGCACGGTGAATACGGAAGTTTTTTTGGCGCAAACATTGACGAAAGAATCGTGTCAGTTTTTCCACATATGCTGGAAACTCTGTTAAGGATGTTGAGTCCCAGATCGCAAATGATGATAAAATTCTGAAAACTTGGTATGTTTTTGTATGAAGTATTTTAGAGGTCGTGTAAAAATTTCACGACAATCAGGAAGCTCGTTATTGAACAATTAACATTCACAAATTAAATGTTGTTTTATGGAAACTGATGTAATTTTGCAATGAGTTTTTTTTTGACCTCTCAATTTTATAATATCTACAATATACTGAAAGCAATGGAAACAAAACGACGTTTATTGATACATTTTTTTTATTTCTTTTAAAAATTGTTCTTAACAAAATGTTAATTTTTTAATAACGAGCTTCCTAATCGTCGTAAAATTTTAACACGACCTCTTAAATACTTCATACAAAAACATACCAAATTTTCAGAATTTTCTTATCTTTTTTATTTCAACCCTTAAGGAGGTTGAAGTAATGATGATAGAATTCTGAAAATTTTGTATGTTTTTACATGAAGTATTCAGGAGATCGTGTAAAAATTTCATGACGATTAAGAAGCTCTTTATTGAACAATTAACATTAACATGTTTCATAGGGACTCAACATCCTTAATCAAAAAAGGCTTGGGATGTGCTTGCACAGGGTGATTTACAACTATCGGTGTGCCCTCTGTAATAACGTGCGCATTGCAAGCACAACGCTTTTTTTTTTATTTCGTGCGATAAAAATTGGCCGAGATAGTCTCGTTCAATGGCACAGTAGTGCCATTTTTTACCACTTGGACTTTGTAGTAGTGAAAACGGCACCACTGTGCCATTTTTGGCACAGCAGTGCCATTTTTTACTTGCACTTTTAACGAGACTATCGCTCGGACTTTTTTCGAAGTCTGTTCAAATGGCACTACCGTACCATTTTTTTTACTACCAAGACTTTGGGCTAATGGCACAATAAGTGCCATTTTTCACTACTTACGAGCCGGATCGGGCGTGAATTCGAATCCAACAAGTTTTTGTTTTTCTTTTCATTGGTTGATTGATTTTTCTTTTTTTTAAATGGCACGCTGGTGCCATTTTTGGACTCTGAACGGGGCCCTTGGACCTTTTTCAAAGTCTGTTCGAATGTCATTAGTGTGCCATTTTTTACTACTTACAAGGAACATCCCTCAGGTGTCCGCCTCCGATTTTGTTGAAACTCATATATGTGATAGAGCATCAAAAATTTTGAGACACGTATTTTTTTTTATCGGCGGAAAAACGGTTTTGAGGGGTGAAACGCACCCTCGAAAATGGGGATGTTTTTTCGTTTTTCGTCGATAACGTTTTAACGGTATGAGATATAAAAAAAATTCAAATTGCAACAATGTTTATTTTTTCATGTACTATACATTGGAGATGAGAACGATACCATTATCGACGAAAAACGAAAAACACCCCTATTTTCGAGGGCGCGTTTCACCCCTTAAAACCGTTTTTCCGCCGATAAAAAAAAATACGTATCGCTTACTTTTCGGTGCTTTATAACATATCCAAATTTCAACAAAATCGAAGGGTGTCACCTGAGGGATGTTCCTTGTTAGACTTCGGACGAATGGCAGAGTAAGGTCTTTTATCACTACTTGTAAACCGGATCGAGCGCGAATTCAAATACAACGGCAAGTCGATTTAACTTTTCTCAAACATTTGTTTTTGCTAAAAAATTATTATAAATTTTATGATTAAATAATGTTCACTTATTATTCAATACTTGATTATCAATGTTACCCAGCGTTGGACTTCAGACCCCAATATCTCGGCCAATTCCGTGTCGCACGACATTAAAAAAAAACTATTTGCTCGCTATGGAACCCTAAAAGTTATGAATCACGTCATATATATGTGTGTGTGTATATATATATATATGTATATATATATATATAGTGAAACTATCAGTGGAGACTTTTCAAACTTTTACAAATTTCGCATTCATTGATCATATTTTCGTTATGACCACTTATATTGCATGTTCTTTTAGGCTTATTAAAGCAAATATTAGGTAGAAATATAATGATCAAAATAAAAACACGGCAGTATCATTTCGACATAGCAGGATGTAAAATTTGTGCGTAAATATAAACAAAAGCTAATCTCTATTAAGAGTGTCCAAAATGCATGCCACTAGTGTACACGCATATGGATGTAGCTTTATCATGTGAATTTGTAGTAAAAAGAAATCCTCATTCCCTCTGAAAATAGTTACGGGAAGAGATCCCTTTAGGCAGCCGAAAGTAAGTAAATTTTCGAGATTTTCTGTCGTCGAAATTGTTTATTCTACATAGTTAACATTTCATGTATATTTTATTTCATCTTTTAATTTTCGAAAAAAATTAATATCTCTAAGAAAATTTTAATTGGCGCCTGTAGGATACTTGCTTCAGAGACGGTTGCCGCCTGAGTTGTTCCACGGCGTAAAAGCTAGCGTCTGGTGCATTGATATGAAACATCGGGGCCAAGAAGTTATATATTTTCAAGATCTCCACGCACTATGTGAACCTGAGAAATCAAAAGAAAATAAAAAATTCATAAAATCGTACGTGTTTGAAAAACATGTTCTATTTTTTACGAAACTTTTACTATAGTATTTGTGAATAAAAAAGTACTTTCTCAAAATCGATTTTCAAGGAACTTTAGGTTTATATGGACGATAATTATGTTTTCTGACAGTTTGCAAAATTTTAAAATGATCGATCGATTAGTTGTAGCGTTATCTTATACGAGGTTCGCGAAAAAGTGGTTTTCGGAAATTCGCGTTTAAAGTTTCAAGCCTCAAAAGCTTTATGACTGAATAACCTACCGATTAATCTGCAATTCCGAGGCCATGAAGTAGTCCCTCAGCTTTCTCGTGAAGTTCATTCGTCGGCCGTAAGCTCTTCTTTACGTTATGAAGCAATTTCCCCCCTTAAGTTACACATGTCGGACAGAAGTGAAAGGGATGGAATCGAAAAACCTCGAGAGGCCATAAGAATTGGGGACAATAGTGATAAAAAATTCCATTAATTTCGTTGATATTGCAACTTTTATGAAAAAAATACACGTGTACTATTTTTGTGAAACTTTTATGAAACTTTTTTTGAAACTTTTTTTGAAACTTTTTTTGAAACTTTTGTGAAACTTTTTTTTGAAACTTTTGTGAAACTTTTTTGTGAAACTTTTGTGAAACTTTTGTGAAACTTTTGTGAAACATTGTGAAACTTTTGTGAAACTTTTATGAAACTTTTGTGAAACTTTTTTATGAAACTTTTGTGAAACTTTTATGAAAAAAACACACGTGTACTATTTTTCTAGCACACGTTCTACGTCGAGAATATCTCCATTCGGATAGAAAATTTATATACAGGACGGACTATTTTTCGTTGCTGGTGACGATGTTGCGTTGAATTTTTTTTTTTGCTATTTGCTTGAGCAGAGGGTTTGAAGTGCTCATGGTTGCTTGATCAACTGCAGCGAATATAGCCAGGAAGCTCTACCACGGTAGTGACAACAACGGCGATGGAAAATGCTCTCTACTGCCGACGGTCTTCCCATGCATACAAAAGGACTATCATACACGGACACCCCCACACATAAACTCCCCACACATAGACGTAAACACGGCCAAAGACACATGCCCACCAGTACAGGCAGACTCGAACGTTATTAGTTGTTGAATAACAAATTTCACGCGGTTGGGCTCCAGCGGGCTCGTAGTCGCTTTTGGCTTGATCAAAATTTGCATACGCGCTCTCTGGTCAAAGCCTCTCGTTGCTGCCGCGAACTCCGAGCCTCGGCTTGACTCTGTTATGCTCCGTTAATGTTTTACATCGCTGTACACGAAAAGAAAAATTGACGGTGTGACCAATTTTCTTCACGGTCTGCAATATTTTTCGAATATTCTTCATTTAAAAAGTTATTTGGCTTGGTGGACTTTTTTTTACACGCTGGCCTTATTTTTTTATCGGTCACCTCGAATTTTTCTTCTCACAAATTTGTCTGATTGGCTTTTATTTATTATCAATATTCTTTGCACTTATACGATTAGTTTTTTATCAATTTCTTGACAGACTTTAATTTGTTAATCAATTTGCTCGATAGCATTGTTGGTTTTTCGGGTAAGGCTCCGAAACCCCCGAAAATTTTGCAGAGACCTACCTTTCAATATTGTAAGACAGCCCCTAACGGGATTTTTGGTGACTCGTCATAGTTTTCGAGATATTGAATTCTAAAGTTGAATTCCGAAGTAAAAAAATGCATTTTTTTCATTCGGCCAATGATAACTCGGTAATAACGATCGCGCGAATATACAATTATAAGAGTTTCCCAAAAACAAAATTATACGAGACGAAGGCTCTCATTCAAAAACCATTTGGCGACAACGCATTTCCATTTTTTCTAATTGCGTTCCCGAATTACCGACAGGCACCTTGATCAAACGACAATGTGTACAAACTGTACGTTGCGTTCATGGTGAAGAACGAAAGATGAACCGAAATCGAACGCGGTAGAAATTAAAAATGAGCGTTGGGCCGAGCAGCGATTCTCCTGGCAAGCCTTCGAACCGGCCTTATAGCGCATAGCGGGAGAGAGCATTCGCGTAGACTAGGCCATGATCCGAACAAATCGGAGAACGCGATACCATATATATATTGTAGGTATAGCCAAAACTACCAGATATAGACGGCGCGCGGTAAAGCAATTACTTTAAAAATTCAAGACCTCAAAAACTATTGCGCGTCGCCAAAAATCCCTTTAGCGGTTGTCTCAAGGACGTTGAGTCCCAAATCGCAAATGATGATAAAATTCTGAAAATTTGGTATGTTTTTGTATGAAGTATTTCAGAGGTCGTGTAAAAATTTCACGACAATTAGGAAGCTCGTTATTGAACAATTAACATTCACAAATTAAATGTTGTTTTATGGAAACTGATGTAAATTTGCAATAAGTTTTTTTTTTGACCTCTCAATTTTATAATATCTTCAATATGCTGAAAGCAACGGAAACAAAACGAAGTTTATTGATAAATTTTTTTTTATTTCTTTTAAAAATTGTTCTTAACAAAATGTTAATTTTTTAATAACGAGCTTCCTAATCGTCGTGAAATTTTAACACGACCTCTTAAATACTTCATACAAAAACATACCAAATTTTCAGAATTTTCTTATCATTTTTTATTTCAACCCTTAAGGAGGTTCAAGTAATGATGATAGAATTCTGAAAATTTGGTATGTTTTTACATGAAGTATTTAGGAGGTCGTGTAAAAATATCATGACGATTAAGAAGCTATTTATTGAACAATTAACATTAACATGTTTCATAGGGACTCAACATCCTTAAAATATCAAAAGGGAGGTCTGTGTCAAACGTGAACCCGATCGGTGCGGAGGGGGCGGTTCGGAACCCTGCCCCTTTCTTTTTCTCAATTTGTCGACAGACTTCAATGATTTTTTACAATTAATTTTGCAGTTGACCTCGATTTTGTGTCAATTATCTCAACAGGCCTTAATTTTTTAGCCAATTTTCTTACAGCATCGAAGTTCTTCTCGATCGCCTAGATTTTCTTTTTATCGATAAACTCAAATTGTTTTCATTTTTTATTAATTTTCTTGATAGACCTTTATTTTTATTAAATTTTTCACATTTTTTTCAATCCCCTTGATCAACTTCAATTCTCTCTTTGTTTGGATCGATTGAAATGCTTCCAGTTCTCTTGGAACAGTTCAATTTTTTCGCCAACGAAATGTACATTTTTTTTAACAACCTGTCGCAATGTCATTCTGACGGTGTTACACATTGTACTCCAATAATGTCGCAACCTTTCCGTCAGTTTCTATCGTTACATTTTCCGCTTCATCTGCCGTATCGGGTTTAAAAAATGAAAGACAAAAGGAGAAAAGATCATTATCGGTAGAAGAGATATACGAAAATCGGCCCGTCGGCATATCGCTGCACAATTTCTTTACAAGTTTCAATGCTGCGGAAGCGCAGGGGAGTAAAAGTCTCGGTATAAATACAATGTGTAATCCCGTTGAGGCCGGTGGCAGGTGCCTGTGTGTCGTGACATTTTGACGATCAGCCATGATATCGATCTCTTGGGAAATCGGGTTTGACGACACGAGGCGCTGCACCTCGTATACATACGCACCCGTATTCCGTATACCGTGTATATATATATATAATAAGCATATCAACGGATTGATATGCGGAGAAACTTGCCGCCACCGATTTCTCTCTTACCTCCCACCTATACCGTGCCTTTTTTTCTACGTTCCAAGAATTGGTGCGAATATGGACCACCCATAACATTATATATATATATATATATATATATATATATATATATATATATATATATATATATATATATATAATGTTATGGGTATATATATATATATATATCTGCATGTGTGTATATGCATGCATCTATACGTATGATGCGAAACCGAAATGTGCTAACCTGCCAAGCGATATGCAGTGAGCAAATGGTGATGAGAGACAAGTTGTTTCGAGGGTCTATATCGAAAGAGGATGTTGCACGTTTCTTAAACGAGCCTCGAGTGAGTATATCGCTAACAGCTCGGAGCTGGTGCGGACGGCTGGAGAAGCCAGTAAGGGTTGGAGGGAAAGGGGGATGGGCAGAACGGTGCGGGTTATCTCATGTAATTGAATGACGAAGCTTAAGAGGTTAGGAAGTACATAAACGACAGAGGATATTTGGGAGACTGCCCCTCCCTCCCAACCTCCGGCTAAGTGAGTGTATGTTGCAAGAGTATTTTCGTGCAGATACATGTATACGTATATAAGATTAAAGTAAGCGAGGATGCTGTTACTAGAACGAGCACTCTCTGATTTGGACACTGGAAGCGTGGCTTTCTTGTCATGTGCTTCTGCAAAGCTCATTTTATTTTATTTGTTCTGGACAATATTCGTCGAAGAAATTGGCAAGTTGTAAGAACACATATAATTCAACGTACATATCTTTATTAATTTTGAGTGGTCCATATTCGCACCAATTTCTCTGCACGTAGAGAAAAAAATGCGTTGTGCAGATGAGAAGAGCAAGGGTCGAAGGCCGACAAATAAATATTAATTTTTTTGATAACAATATAGCAATGGTAACATTTTTTCAACAATAATTTAGCCAACTATTATATTAATATTTTACCAAAACTCGCCTTCTCATAAAAAAAATGACAAACAGAAGGCTGGTCCATATTCTTACCAATTTACATTTATAAATATGTTTTCACGCCAGCATTGGAGTAAGTGGTGCGAATATGGACCCCCTTTTTATTCACGTATTTCTTTGAACTTTTCGCGCAAAACGTTGAAAGATGATTTAATAATATTCCTCCGTTACATCAATATTAGCAATATGGTATACACAATAAAAATATCCACACAATTGTTATGTAAAGTCGATTTTGTTGTCAGATTTGAATTTCACCACTACTAATCTGCATAAATAAATGATTCGAAGGGGGGTCCATATTCGCACCAATTTCTCTGCACGTAGAGAAAAAAATGCGTTGTGCAGATGAGAAGAGCAAGGGTCGAAGGCCGACAAATAAATATTAATTTTTTTGATAACAATATAGCAATGGTAACATTTTTTCAACAATAATTTAGCTAACTATTATATTAATATTTTACCAAAACTCGCCTTCTCATAAAAAAAATGACAAACAGAAGGCTGGTCCATATTCTTACCAATTTACATTTATAAATATGTTTTCACGCCAGCATTGGAGTAAGTGGTGCGAATATGGACCCCCTTTTTATTCACGTATTTCTTTGAACTTTTCGCGCAAAACGTTGAAAGATGATTTAATAATATTCCTCCGTTACATCAATATTAGCAATATGGTATACACAATAAAAATATCCACCCAATTGTTATGTAAAGTCGATTTTGTTGTCAGATTTGAATTTCACCACTACTAATCTGTATAAATAAATTATTCGAAGGGGGGTCCATATTCGCACCAATTTCGCCGTACGTATAGAAAAAAGGCACTGCGGCGGGGGCGGCGGAGCCAGGAGGGCAGAGGGATCGGTGGCGGGAAATTTCTGTCGCTCGTGGCTAAAGCGCCGAGAGATGAGTGGGCCGAGACCGGCGCGCAGTAGATATGCAGCTTTGCTTGCACCGTGCATGCAGTAGTCGGCCAACCGTCCACACGTACAGAGTATCTCCTGTCACGTAACGTCACTCGAAATCATGACGCGCGTGAGTGTCTACCCGATAAAAAACGAGAAAAAAATAATCGTATTCTGTAGAAAGTGAGCAAAGAAACCAAAAAACTAAACTTCACTTGGAGGTGCTCCCAACAGTCACCCTTCAATGTGGAACTCTTTTTTCGGATTCGTTCCAACAAATTTCGAACGTATCGCCGAATTTTCTAAAATTATTTCGAGGCGGCGAATTATTCGAAGAATTATTGAGAATTTTGGAGTGCCAGAGTCGAGGGTGTAAAAAAATAAAAATAAAACAACAACGTGTTCGTAGTCGCGATGCGTGTCATGCCGACAGCATGGATCGGACTGTAGACTCGTGGTGTAAACAGTACAACTTCCGGTCCACGACTACGCCGCTTCCTCCCTTCGTCCTTCCTGGTCCACCCCTGATGCGCGGCATGCTGAAATAACGTTTTCCTGATGGAAACACGAGACTCGTTCACCGGCAAATACACGAAAGATTCGCACGTAGATTCGTTGGGATACGCTCAGTATGCTCTGCTACGTAAGTACACGATTGGCAATGGGCATCGAAAAATTCTCTCATCAAAACGGAAGGTCTTTATTTTCAGCTTTTTTTTTATGTTCAGCGTTTATTTTATTTTTGTTCCATTTTGTTTTTGTTTTATTTTATTTTTCCTTTATCTTATTTTGATTTCATTTTGTTTTGTTTTATTTTATTTCATTTTATTTTATTTTTGTAAACGCGTCCGTAAAATTTCGAACTAAGTGGTGCGAATACGATAAAGAGAATGTACATTTTTGTGCAATTATCAGTAGTTTTTTTGAACGGTGAAACAAAAAGAAGAATAATCACCCAGAATAATTCTAGTAAATATTTTTTTTAAACACGGAGTCAAATTGTCTTTCATCTGAAAAGGAATGAAATTTAATTTAGTTCAATAAAGAAAAAAATGAATAAATGAGTTTCACAAACGAGTTATTTAACTTAATTATTTTTTTATCACATATATTGACAATAGTATTTAATGAAATCAATATAATAAAGTATGCAGTCAATAAGACACACACACGTACACACACACGACCTTATACGAATATTTATAATATTAAAAGACCATTTAATATTATAAATATAAATGTATATTGGGGGGGGGGGGGGTAGTGGAATGGGAGGTGGAAAGTTGAGGCGGATTGGAGCTCGTTAAAAGGGGAAGAAACCAATAAAATAAAACAAAATAAAATAAAATAAAATAAAATAAAATAAAATAAAATAAAATAAAATAAAATAAAATAAAATAAAATAAAATAAAATAAAATAAAATAAAATAAAATAAAATAAAATAAAATAAAATAAAATAAAATAAAATAAAATAAAATAAAAATGTATATTGTTATTTAAAAAATTATAATGCAACAAACACATTTCATGAAGAAGTTTCGATCCAAATCACTTATTTACCTACATCGGTTTTCGTTATTGTTTATTGACCGATTAAATGTCGTTAGTCCCAATGACACAATTGTTAGCAGCTTGAACAATGCATTCTACACATTAAAACGAAAACTGCACCCTTAACTCACCAAAATGGTTTCGCGTGGCCTGATGAAGTTTATAACATGATATGAACGTTATCGTTGCGAAATATAATTTCTCCCAGTTGTTTTATTTTTCGTTTCAATTTTCATATTTTCAGTATTGATAAAATCGTCTCAATTTAACAATACGAAGGATCGGAAGAGCCGACTTTTTTTTGACAATTCCAACAATGCAATATTCTCGATCATATTTCATATCATTTTGCGAAAAAGGGTGAGTCCACGGAACGTTGCGTGGCCGCATTACAAATTGTTTCGATATGAGTGAACCGAACCCTGGAAATATCGCTGATATGAGACGAATTTTTCGATTCAATCTCGACCCGTAATACATGCAAGCACGTGTAATGTCTAGTTTTCTACGATTCGGATCTATTGAACGAATACAATATGCTACGCAAGTCACGTACCGAGAACTGCGATAAACTGTCCATATTAATGTCAAACGTCGAAGCGAATGAAACGAATCTAGAACGCCGCAGACGTAATTCACGAAAGTCACTCTCTTATTCTATGCATATATGAAAAACGAATTCACGATAGTTCAAAGTCGTCATTATTAATGTAAAATTTCATTGAAACAGTTTTGAAAAGGCATTTTCAACATTGAATTAGAATTGTTGAAAAAAAAAATGCTTGACAAAGACTTTATTAAGGATGATAAAAATTACTTTATTATATTTCATCAAAAATAATTCAAAAAACAACCTCAATGTTTCATAAGCATTGATAAACAAATCGTTTTTGATAATGTAATGTAAATAATGCAATAATGAAATGTTTTTGATAATGTAATGTAATAATGAAATGTTTTTGATAATGTAATGTAATAATGAAAATGTTTTTGATAACGTTTTTGTTTTTGATAAACTTGTTGTTTGATAAACTTTGGTATGATTACATTACATTATCAAATGTTTTTGATAATATAATGTAATAATGAAAATGTAAAATTTTATTGAAACAGTTTTGAAAAGGCATTTTCAGCATTGAATTAGAATTGTTGAAAAAAAAAATGCTTGACAAAGACTTTATTAAGGATGTTAAAAATTACTTTATTATATTTCATCAAAAATAATTCAAAAAACAACCTCAATGTTTCATAAGCATTGATAAACAAATCGTTTTTGATAATATTCTTTTAAAATGGATTTAATAAATCATTTCAACCGCATTTTCCTATAAATAAAAAATGATTTTTAATATTAAATTAAAATTTATATTAAAACTAACTTTAAAAATGTTCTACGATTTATAGGAATTTAGCGTTTAATATTGCATTGAAAAGAGAGAAAAAAATCAATATTTGATTGAAGAAAAAGGCATTTACTGCGGCGACCTCAATTTCTCTCCTACCCTCGAGGAATTGAATTACGTTTTGATAGCATGTTCAAATAGTGCACGCGCGTACTACCTGTGTACCGTATACACGATAAATAGATCTAATATGGAACAAATTTCTCGTGTTCGCTCTTTTGCCATTCGTACTCTCGATAATTCATCAAAGTTCAAGGGTCCCTTTTGCGCCACTTGGCCTAGTTATTGTTTGTACATTTTTCTTTTCGTGTTCATTTTTCAGCTCGATGAGCGCGTAACGATCTCCCGTATCCATTGTTATAACAAGTAAAACAAACCACTCGAATTATTGTTCGAAAAATTATATTTCTCATTAAAATATAATTGATAATATTATTTTATATTATCACAATACATGTTTATTTTCCTAAATTATATTTCATATTTGCATTTATTGTCACTATTGATCAAATGGTTATTATTGTTAGTATCACTAATGATACAATAATGATATAACTATTATATAATTATGTTTATTTTCTTGACATTACCCATTCAATTATCTGTTATTTTTTTATATAAGTATTTATTAGTTTCATTTGTATTATTTCTCTGTTCAAAACTCAATGTTATGCAAATATATTTTGCAATGAAAATGCTTCCAGTATCAATAAGTATAATAATAATGATTGAACTGTGGAGTGTCAAATGATCTTTATGGTTGAAATTATAATGGTGCTGAGCTTTAAATATCGCCTTGATTAGCAAAATATATCTATATATATATATATATATTCATATGTATATCGAGCAAGAGAGTTTGGTGGTAACCGAGTTTGGATGGGAAAAAGCGACTGAAGCGCGGTGGAGTATCGATGAGCCATTTCTCAGGCACCTCATCAATAATCGTCGTTGTCGAGTTAAAATGTACACGATCACTACGAGAGGGCTCAAATGCGGCAATAATCGTGTCAGGGTCGTGAGATCGATGCGCTGAGGACTCGATCCATCGGGTACTCTACTTCGTACCTGCAACATCCACTATTATATAGTCCACGCGAGGCTCCTATTTTCTTTGGGAATTTTGTTCTTCTCGTTTTTTGTGCCTCCCTTTTCACCTTTTCTCCCTTCTCTCTCTCTCTCTCTCTCTCTCTCTCTCTCTCTCTC
>OX632361.1:38997015-39042015 GCA_951751655.1 Ophion costatus
AATCCCATCCCTTTTTGCCCTTTACGCGCTATGGCCCTTCCCCTCTCCGTCCCTTGCCCCGTCAACCCTTTCGACTGCTCGCGTCACTTTCAACCACCTCGCGTGTCGTACCCGAGACAACCCCTATTACAGTCACCCCCTTTTTAATGCCGTACGCCCTTTCTTCCTCGGCCCTTTCCCGAAAGATCTCGCGAGTTTCATCGCTTTCGAAGAAAATCGAGGGATCGTTGCGTGAATTATTCGCTGACAGATCTGAAATGTTTATTTCGCGTTATTTCGGTGGACGAGGGCACTCGACTCGTTCTCGGTCTAATTGCTATTGGGTCGTCGATTTTCTTCGTGCTGATCGCAATGGAAAAACCCTCGGGAGTTCCGACGAATAAACTTCGGTAGTGGAAATTTTGATTTTTTTCGCGTTATTATTATTTTGGAAATATTTCCGGATTTTAGCGAATTAAATAAATGTCTGCCATTTTTGTTTTCACGTGAGCGAATTGTAAATGTATTTTTCTGACACTTTTCATTATTTATTTTTCAGACACATTTTAATTGTTTATTTTTCAGATACTTTTTAATTGTTTATTTTAGTTGATTATATTATTGTTGTTTTGGTATTATAAAACAATATCATACTATTATTTTTATTTATTATTATTATTATTATTATTATTATAAAGTAATATTGTTAATGAATATTTATATTTCAAGTATCTTATTTATAAATCTTTTTTGCAGATACATTTTACCTATTTATTTTAGTTGATTATGTTATTATTGTTATTATAAAGTATTATTGATCATAAATATTTATACTTTGAGTATCTTATTTACAAATATTTTTTGCAGATACCTTATAAATATTCATGTTCGAGATGCATTATTTGGTGACAAGATAACCGAAACACAGAGCAAACGGGAAACGTGCGTACCCATAACGATACCTCCACACAATATTTATTCGCGCAAAGACTTTTTTTCCACTCGAAATGTAGAGATGAAAAGTGTGATAAAAAAAAGCATGAAAATCATGCCCGAAGCTTCAGTCACCTGCAACGGGGGCAATTTTTTTTCGTAAAATATTCATGCGGACCTATAGCTAGAGACAGAGATAGAGAGAATAAAATTCTTTCAACTATGCACGTGAAACGGGATGTACTGCGAGAACAAATACGAAAATACGAAACTCAACGCTCTTTCGTTTCCGCAAACGGGAAAGTTTTTTCGCACACCACACGATGGCACTTTTTATTTATTTTCTTTATTTTGTTTTATTTTATTTATTTTTGTTTTATTTTATTTATTTTCGTTTTATTGTCTTTATTTTTGTTTTATTTTATTTAATTCATTTATTTTATTTTCGGCTGTTTGACGTTTTCGTATATCCGACCCGTTTGTCGTCGCTTTAAAGGGCCGGGTACCGAATGCAGTATCCAATTATCTTTCCTGTTGTCCCAGCTTGTCCGTGATGGATGCAGATTCAACCGGGTTACATCGAGTCAACGTTATCGTCAATTAATACGAACGAGACGGGATTAAATATTTCGCTGAATTCCGATATTTTCTGTTCTTTTTACATTTTGAGCCTCCGGCCAATTTGTTTTTCCCTGTTTTTACATCTTTGCCGAAATAGTGTTCAAAATTGAATACGAGCAGAACATTTTTGTTCCCTTCATTACCATTTCCTTTTTTTCTACGTTCCCACCACATTCTCTTTTTATCCGTGTTTTCTTCAATATTACGACATCAAATTGTCGGAATCAAATTGTTACCTTGAGTTTTTTCAATTAACTGGATAATTATTTTTTCATTAGGGGACGCGTGTAAAAAATTATTTAGTCTAATAAAAATAGTCGTGTTTTATAAATAGTTTACAGTATAAAATAATCGTTGTTGATAGATAATGCATTTAATTTGCTTTTGAAAAGTTTCCAGGTAATTGACTATAAAAAAATTGGATTCCACACGTAGTTGAAGGTACAGAATAATTATATGAAGTGATCTTAAAAGGACAGAAGGTTTAATAAATAGTTGAAGGTGTATAAAAAGTTGAGTCGAAAAAATGTACGTGCTTACGAAGTAGTTGAGTGTGAAAATAGTTTTGTGTAACAATAATTGCAGCTATATAATGGACGTATTGAAAAAAAGTGGTGAGTGAATAGCAGTAGATGTAAAGAGGGCGCTTAAAAAAGCCGAATTCATTAACTAATTGAGTTCAAAATCAGATAGTGGTAAAATCGAACAGCCCTAAATGATAATCAATGGTAATGCATCGAATGCAGTGTCATTATTCACGCCGAGTTCCACCTCGCCCAGTCGCACGAGGGCTTCGACATATACAGTGTGTCGTATTCGAAACAATCAACTCGAATATCTTCGAATCCGTTAATGGTACAAAAATATGTTTCCACTTTTTTGGGACTCTTCGATAAACGCAGTTTTTTTGTCAACTATTTATTCGATACAACTATATTATACACACTCAACTATTTTATTATTATTATTATTATTATTATTATTATTATTATTATTATATATATTATAATTATATTATATACAAATATATATTATATTTATTCGATACAACTATATTATACACACTCAACTATTTATTGGGCTCGACTACTTCGTATGCTCAACTGGTGATTGAACACGAGTATTCTTATTCTCGACTATTATAAACGCTTGCTAATTCCGAGACTGAACTGATTGTAAAATACAACTATTTTCAGCACTCAACTATTTATCGACTATTTTATGATCTCAACTATTTATGGAAGACAACTATTTTTTGGTCTCGACTATGATTAACACTATTATTGTCGAGACTCAAATGATTATTCAAAACAACCATTTTTCACAGTCAACTATTTATTGAACTCGACTATTTCGTATCCTCGACTATTTATTGAAAGCGAGAATCTTTGGCCGCAACGGTGATAAACGCTGCTATTTTGAGAGACGCAACTGATTATTGAAAACAACTATTTTTGACACTCGATTATTTATAGAAAACAACAATTATTCACATCCAACTATTTACTGAACTATATTATGTCGTACCCCCAACTGGTTATTGAATACCGCTTATTTTAGCCCCAACTGTTATAAACACTGGCATTTTTCGAATAAAAAAATCGATTATGAAAAACAACTATTTTTCACCCTTAACGGGATTATTTTGTACTCGAAACTATTTACAAAACACAACTATTTTTAGCATTGACTATTATAAAGTTCCTTATGTTTTGCTCTCAACTGAATACAAAAAACAATTATTTTTCACACTCAACTATCTATTGACTATTTCGTGAACGGCTTTATCTATGGAACACAACTATTTTTAGCCTCGACCATTATAAACACTGCTTTTTTAGATTCAAATGATTTTTAAAAACAACTATTTTTCACACACAACTGTTTATTGAACACGACTATTTTGTACCCTTAACTATTTGTTGAACCCAACTATTTATATTGAACACAGTTTATTGTTTCACGATTCGTGGCCTTCCCACCCGATTATTAAAAACAACTATTTTTCACAATCGACTATTTATTGATCGGGTGTACGCAACCCCTCCCCCAATTATTTATCAACCACAACTTTTTCCCGATAAATACATTCTTTCTACATTGCCGCGTAGAGGACATACGAAGGTCAACTTCCATTTCTCAAATGGAATAATTGATTTTTTGACATCAATCGATGCAACTCATTTAATACCCGATTTTATAAGAATAGGTCGATTAGCTTTTAGCTGTACGTCACGCCAGTTTTGAAAATGCAGTTTAGAAGACTGTGCCATGCCTCCGCCATTTTTGAAGATTAATGAAAAAATTAAAATACCATGTAACAATTAAAAGTAGCAACAAAACTACCTTAAGGCGTTACCCCCACTTGTAGCGCAAAAAAGGCCTTTTTCATGAATTTTTTTAAAGAAAACTACAAAACTTTTTTAATCGATCAATATACCATCTTAAAGAACACATCTTGAAGAACTTTCAGTAATTTTTTTATTGAAAAATATTACATTGTTTAGTGGCAAATGGCCGTCAATGAAATAATGTTTTTATATACACGGTTTGCGGTGACCAACATTGCGGCGAAGTGGATCATCTGAAAAAAAAAATGCGGATGGATTTAGTCAAATATAAGTATAAACTAGTCTTTAATCGAAGGATTTTTAAAAATATTCATTTTTCACAAAATGGCGGACAGTCAAAGTTAATGGTTCGATTTTAACGAAAAAAACGGCTGTTTTTTGGCTATAAAACGGCCATTTTTTTTTCGAAAAAAAAAATCGAACGATTAAAGACTACATTTTTATGTATTAAATAAGCCTGCAAAATTTCAAGAAGATCGGTTCATTAGTGTTCGAGTAATCTTGGTCACCGACTTCAGAAATGGCATTTTGAGAAAAACGCGTTTAAAGTTTCAATTTCAGTTCTTCAATTCACGGATTCTTCTCTTTCAACGCTCATATCTCAGTCAATTTTGTTCGGATCGACTTGAAATTTTCAGGACATATTCGCAGATACTTATACTTCAAAAAAATGCAATAAAAAAATCGATTTTTTCAAAATCGCAAGTGGAGGTAACCCCTTAAGTCTCAAAAATCGTGAAGAAATCTTTCTTTTGAAAAAAAAAATCATAAAAATCAGCAATTTTTTTAAGTTAATTTCGGGTAGTTCGATTAAAACGCGACACCCTGCATACACACGCGCGACTGTCGCCACTCTCTAACCGTCATCGCTTTTGATAATCGTCATTAATTCCGGTAATACGTTCGGGCGTTTAGTCCCGCGAAATCAAGCGATTTACCGATTTTAATGTCGTCACTTGGCATTTCCGGCTCCCATTTTGTCATCGTTTACCGATCGCGTGCACCAACTAATGGATCGGTCATCAACGAATCAGCGTCTGCTCCAATGTGTACTCAATTCACGTTTTTTGTTTTCTTCTCTTTTTTACAATAATATTCGAGCATGAGACAATTATCTCAAGCACGAGCATGAAACGAAAGCACAGATTTCCACATACAGTTTCAGCAAATATTGATAAAAGATGGCGAAATTTTCACTAGCAATATGCAGACAGGATATTAAGGGGTAAGGCTGCAGTAGAATTTTCAAAAAATTGTTTTTTTTTTCGCTAAAACGGTGCTTTATCATCATATGAATAAGTTACTGTTCGATTTGTAGGAAGAACATTTTTTTTTTCACCGACTTTGAGCGTATAACGTAAGCCCACCTCTGGCACAGCCATAGAGTACCTGAGCGAGATAAACGCGTTTTTCTCGAAACAGCTTTTTTCCAATCGGCGTGACGAATAACTTCAAAAATGTTCACTCGATTCACTTCAAATGTAAAAGTTATGTTCCTAATTGCGTTTCGCAGGACGGAATTTCTGATTAATCGAAAACTTTTCATTTTATGAGCAGTTTTACACGAAATTTTTCACTGAAAATTCATTTCTTAAGTTCAAATACCTACAACTTTTGAATAAAACAATATTTTTGAAATTCCGTACATAATTCTCTAGGTATTCTGATGTAGATTGAAACGCGAATTTTGCCCTATAATTAACGTCAATCGCGAGCCTGGGAGATTCGCCACCGCGAAACGCCACACAAGTTTCGCGCCGAGAAGTCATCACGAAAAGCGAAAAAACAAATACTGCTGTACGAAATATCTCCGGGGACATCGGGAACGCGTATCGCAAATGTTAAGGGCACTTTTTGTACCGCGTGACAACCAACACAAAAGAGTTACCAAAACTCGTTGGGGGGTGATTTAAAAAACCGTTTTCTGTGACGCTGCAAAAATTCAATTTACATCTCTTTCAAACTCAGTTGATCGGCTACATCGGCCCTATATCTATATTGCAGTATGGTACGAGAGTTTGGTCAGAGTGAGGAAGAGAGAGAGAGAGGAGAGGAGATGTGATTGAGAGAGTGACGTATCCTTGGTCGAATCCTGGCGTATACATGCAGATATATATATATATATACATACACACATATATATATAAAACTATGTATCCTCCCTTAACCATGGTCAGCTTGTATTACGCGACGTAACAAAATTCGATCTATCTTCACGCGCCTCGCCAGGATGTTTCATGAAGCCTACTCGTGTATATATATATATATATATATATATATATATATATATATATATATATATATATATATATATATATATATATATATATATATATATATATATATATATATATATACATATACATATATATATATATATATATATACATATACATATACATATACATATACATATACATATATATATATATATACATAGACATTATATATATACACATGGGTTTGTATCAGACATCCCTATCAGGGGACACCAATTCTGTCGAAAATATTTGATTTCACTGACAGACACGAAACGTACATTACGTTAGCGCTGATTTGGAGTGTAATTAAATTAAAATAACATACATTGAACCCGAGCGAACGTATATCGAAAAGAAACATAGATTAAAATAAATTGAAATTTCTTAAAATTTTAGAAAAATATTTCTCCAAGCTCCTTTTACGTATCACAAAGCAGTTCTTAAACGAATTAATTTTGTTTTTTTTCGTTGCACAGTTTTTTCAGCAACGAAAATAGAGGATTTTTTTTCTTCGAAAATCGATACATTCACTTTAGACAGCCGTTTTTCAAAAACAAACATTTCATTGAACACTTCGTCCGTGCATGAGATAATTCCATGCAAAAACTAAATACGTTTGATTTTTTATTTCGGACGATTCCCGAGCAGCCGTGGTCACCGCAGAGGACCTTTTTCAAAGAGCGGTCTGCACAAGCCATTGTATCTATCACGTTTATCAATATATTTCAAATAAAACATTGGAAAAGATAATTGAAATTATACTCTTTAATGTCAAAGGAAAACAATTTAAAAACCTGTGCACATTTTGCAAGAAAAAAATCACAAAAATTCCTCTTTTCCAGCCACAAGCTAGGACTCTCACTTTAAACGCTCACTCTTTAATCCTATATATATATGCACACACACACACACACATATATATATATATATATATATACATATACATACATATATATAAAATGTTGAATACTTGGGTGAGTGACCTTACAATTTTTTTAGGAATTAAATTCATATATATGTGTGCGTATATACATACATATATATATATACGTGTGTATATATATATATATATATATATTTATATATGAATTTTATTCCTAAAAAAAATTGTAAAAATGTTGAATACTTGGGTGAGCGAACTTACAATTTTTTTATGAACCTATTTCTTAAAAATGTTGAATACTTCGGTGATTGACCTTACAATTTTTTTATGAATTAAATTCAAATATATATATATATATATATATATATATATATATATATATATATTTGAATTTAATTCATAAAAAAATTCAATTAAATTCATTAAATTCAAATATATATATATATATATATATATATATATATATATATATTTGAATTTAATTCATAAAAAAATTGTAAGGTCAATCACCCAAGTATTCAACATTTTTAAGAATTAGGTTCATATCAATATAAGTTACAAACATGGAGGTCGTGTTTGTACCTTAGTGACCACTTTTATCGGCGATTTATTTAGCTGGATGGTCCATGAATAGTACGGTAAACGGAGTATAAAAGTGCGCCGGATGCATGAGGCGAGGGAGAAAGAGAGGGAGAAAGAGAGAGAGAGAGAGAGAGAGAGAGAGAGAGAGAGATGTGATTCAGCACGTACAAAGTCCCTCAGGATGAGACCGAGGTCCATATATGGAAGAAAAAGCCACCGGGATTCCCGGACGTGACCGAGACTCGAATATAAACGATATAAACGACGGAAGAACCAGGAAGTACGATTGCGGTCACGAGCGTAACGAGACTTCCCTCGCCTAACCCGCGCTCACCGCACTTTCCGCTCGATCGAATCCCCCGCCTGTCACTTTGCTTCTTCGTCTTCTTTATTTTCCACCGAGTGCCCACTGTCGTCCCCAGAATCCCCACAGAACTTATTCCCACGTATATACGCATTCAATCACGACACGGGTTTTGACAGACTTAAGGGGGCTGATACCTTTAGGGGAGGAAAAAATTGCTGATTTTCATGATTTTTTTTAAGGGAACGATTTCTTCACTATTTTTGAGACTTACGATAAGTGTTGATGCTACTTTTGGCTGTTATATGGTATTTTTGCAAATCAATCTTTAACAATGCTGGAGGCACGGTCTTCCAAACGGTTTGCGGTGGATGGTGTCGGACGGCGAGACACGTAGCGTCGGCGCGGTTAATCTGAAACAAACCAACGAAAAATGTTCTTTCATTAACACTCATACGCAGAATATGAACCAAGAAAAACTGAAAAATGTTGAAAATCGATGAAATGGTACGCTTTGAAACAAAAAACTACCTTTTGAAATGAAAAAATACTTTTTTTTTATTGTTGAAAACATTTAAGATCATGTTTTAGACAACAAGGTTAGAAAGATTTAAACCAAATTTCATCAGAATCGGTTGATTAGTTCATTAGCTACGCGTCACGCCAGTTTTGAAAATGCAGTTTCGAAGACCGTGCCATACGTCCGGCATTTTTTTAAATTATTTTTAAAAAATACCATGCAACAGCCAAAATTGTTAATAGAACATCCGTCTCGAAAATGGTGACGAAATATGTCCTTTGACAAAAAATCACGAAAATCAGCTAATTTTTTCCTCGCCTAAATCACCCCTCTTAAATAACATGTTTTTCAACGTATTGTAGTAAAAGTGATCCGACTGAGAACAAATGATTTTTTTTCTCGTTTTCGAACGTACCTCGACATTAAAGTGGAAAAGACAAAAAAACGTTCATTCAGGTACGACGATGGAAGTTTGTACGCGAGTGGAAACCGGAAGGGAGAAATAAACGGAATGATTTGCGCACGAACGGTTCTCCAGGATTTTCCAGACGATTCGAGAAATTCGGCTTTACGCGCGGGAAAAGCTACGGGCGATTATCCGCTTACATTCACTCCATAAAGTTTTCTGCCTATGGAAAGTCCGGACGCAAACTCGATACACATATTTTTTCGCCAATAGTCGCGGCTCTGTATCGCCTCTTGTAAGAATCCAAACGTGATGGAGAACGCTGCCGAGAAGCATAGGTACGCCTGGGTACGTTCGAGCTTTTCGAGCCCCGTTAGTCTTCCAGAGAACGGAGATTATGGAAATGGAAAATTCGTGTTCAATAAATAGTTGAGGATAAAAATAGTTGTATTTATTACTATTTATTAGATAGTTGGTTTTGCTTAATTAAATAATTAAATGCTTAATTAAATTAAATAAAAAAAATAGTTGTGCTTAATTGGGGGGGGGGGGCAAAATGGTCGTGTTTGATGAATAGTTCAGTCGGAGAATAGTTGTGTTTGAATGGACCGTTAATGAACGGGGGAGTCTAAAAAGAGTCGCGTTTGCCGAATAGTTGAGTCTGAAAATAGTTGTGCTCAATAAATAGTTGGGGGGTGCAAAACAGCCCTGATCAATAAGTAGTTGACTGTATAAAATAGTTCCCTTTGTAATAAGCTCAGGGTAAAAAATAACCGTGTGTATAATAGTCGAGATAAAAAAATAGTTGTGATTAATTTATAGCTGAGGGTACAAAACGGTCAAGTTCAATGACTAGTTGAGTGTGAAAAATCGTTGTTTTTAATAATCAGTTGTGTGGCAAAATAGTTGAGGCCATATCTAAGCGAAACATTGAAATGCTGTTTAATATAGTTGTGTTTAAGGAAGCTTTCCAGTGTGACAGCCCGAAAAATCGCTGTTTTTCGCGATTTTTTTTTAAAGAAAAAATAATCTAATCGGTCTGGTTTTTTTTTGTATATTAATTGGGTATTGAAGAATACAAAACAATTTTTTAAAGATCGATTTATTTATTAATTAATATCTATAAAAATGATGAAACAATTGTTGCAGAAAATGCACTTGGATGTGGTGTCCACGTTGGGGGTCACAATTTTGATCTGAAACAAAAAACACAAAAAGATTATTGATCGGTATAATTGGCTTTCGTGCTATGGAGGCTTTCTTTCTTTTTTTTTTTTTTGCAAAAATGGCGCCGGTTTGAACAAAAAGTATCGATTTTAGCATTTTTTTTGGCAGTTTTTTTTACAAAAAAATAGGAAGATGTCAAAAAAAAAAGCTTCCATAGCACGATAAACAATGACGTTAAGAATATTGTGTAAAAAATTCAACTCGATAGCTTTAAAACTCTGCCCTCCAAGTTGGACACCGTTTTGAAAAATGCTGTTTCGAGAAAAACGCGTTCAAAGTTTCGCTGTAGCTGTAGCGCTCCGTTGCCTTCTTCCAAGAAATGCTGTACAGTAACCGAAATAATCTGAATTTCGGCATGAAAATTTCAGGGAATATTCGGAAGAGTGTATACTATTCGATAAAGCAAAAAAAAAAAAATCGATTTTTTGAAAATTTCACACTGGAAAGCTCCCTTAATAAATAGTTGAGGGAGCAAAATAGCCGTGTTCAATAAGTAGTTGAGTGTGAAAAATACTTGTTTTTGTTGTCTACACTATAGTCGAGGGCAAAAATAGTTGTGTTCCTTAAATAACTGAAGTCACGAATTAGTCGATAAACAGTTGGATGAGAAAAACAGTGGTATTTTATAATCAGTCGAGTCTCAAAAGTAGCAGCGTCTATGGTAGTCTAAGCCAAAATGGTTGCCTTCAATAAACAGTTGCGGGTGCAAAATATTTATGCTCAACGAATAGTTGACCGTGAAAAACAAAACAAACAGCAAAGTGTTACATTTTCTGAATAATTTATTATCGTCATTTGTAACAAACACAATATTTATTATTAGACGTTATTTGTTATTATGTATTATTGTGTTATGGCGTCGCTCGTGGCCAACTGTGGGACGCATGACGATGCGCGGGGAAAAGCTGCCATTTCTATTTTACGACTAAATAAACCCACAATTTTGTTTACGGACAATAGCTTCAGAGAATTATTTCTAAGAACGAAGATTATAGTTCTTGGGTTAGAAGTGAGAGGTATATTTGAAAAATTTGTTTCTTAAGAAAAGAGGAATAATTATTTTGTATATTTCACAAAGCCTCAAATCTGTGAGTGCGAAGAGTAAAAAAAATTGGCGTCAATTAAAAGTTTCGAAGCTCTTGAGCGACCACTAAATTCACTGGCCGGCGAAAGCTTCCGCGCGGTTGATGAAAATTGTATAAAGCGTATAGTGCATGGGTGAGAAGTGGACGAAAAACGAAATCGTGCTTTTAATGGAAATTAGCATTTTTGGGAGGGAGCGACCTCTAAATATTTTTTGATCGCTCACAGCTTCCGCGACAATTTTTTTCTTTGAAGAAGAAGGGTGGTGAGAAAAAAGAAAAAATAGAGCTCCAAATTTTGCCGCTCTAAATAACACACTAAATAAAATCATTATCACCTTTAAATAAGTATGATTTTTTTCAGAATCTTTTCCTCTTTCTTGTATTTTTCAAGTACTGAAGTTTTCATTGAGACTGGACATTTCTTAAGAATTTATATGTGTACGATCTTTACCATTTTTATTAACTCACTATCTATCCAAAGTTTATATATATTTATATATATATATATATATATATATATAAACTAAGTTAATATATATATATGAACGTGTACGCGGAAAAGGTTGAATGGAAATGTCTCGGGGTCGTCCCGGCCAATGACATTCTAATTAATGAACACCCCAGTGGGCTTTGCTCGGGGTAACTAACGACACCGGGGTCGCAATGAGGGCGTCCAGGGCGAATCTATTCTCACCCCGTACTACATCAGCGAGCAGCAGCAACAGCAGAATACAGCAGAAAGAACTTTCACGTGCATCGCCCTTTTTTTTATTATTATTTTCCTTCGACCGTTAAACCATCGCACAGATGAATAAATACATATACGTAGAGGCGAGGTGAGTTGAGCAAATTAGCCGAGCACGTTGCTCGTAAAACGAGAAAAAGCTCCGAGCTCCAGCCGCCTTTGCGGTTTCCCTCGGAACCTCTAATCCTCGTCGCTGTCGCGTCCGAATATATTTGCAATTTTCACACAGCGTCGAATAGACGCGGTTGGCTTTTCGACGATTCTCCTGCGAGGAGTGCCCATTTCGAGTGAACTTCGAAAAAATCTGAAACGTACTTTGATCATTGAGAAATATATGGAAAGAATGAGAAAACATACTAAACATCAAGGAATATCGCGTTTAGAAATGAATCACGGATATTCTTTTAATTTTAGTTTCTTGACTTTTGTTTTTTTTTAAATTGAGCTTTCAACGAACGGATTTATAGCATTTTTTTATCTTAGTAATATAATTTTTTGGTTGTATGATAAGTTTTGTAACAAACAGATCCACAGTAAAATTATAAAACATGAGTATATTTGGTGTTGTCACTGACAATTATGGGTATTTGAAATAATAAAATTATTGCATAGTATAATAAAAAGAGTATTGATGATTATAATCATAAGATTTCGAGTATTTATGCTGTTGTCACTGATAATTATTGATATCTAAAATAATAAGATCATCGTTGTTACTGCTTCGAAATATAGTTGAACCATAAGACAAAAATATAATTCGGAAATACAGCCCAAAAAGAAAAAAGGCTATTTTTGTCCTTAATGTCGTAGGGATACTTATTTTATTATCCCTAAAGAACGACAGCCTGCTTAAAAGAATAATTATTGTCCCATACCTGTTATCATAGAATTAGAGACATATTGATAATTTTATATACATGTATAGAAACGGAGAGAAAGAAATTATTGGCCCCCCTCGTTTTCAACCAATAACTCTTCGAAAAAAAAACATATTGGCTGATCATTTTATTCGGTAACTAATTTCAATCTCAGTCAGTATGAATAACGACTGCTAATGGAAATTTGCAAAAAACACACAAAAAAATGTGAACTAGTAAATCACTTTTTTCACATGTTAATTTAAAAAAAAATGAAAATCTGTACAGAAAATTATCACATGATCACTTTTTTCAGCAACGATAAATACAACATTGCAACACATCGGAAGTCAATTTATCTTACTAAAAATCATATGTATTAACTGTTGAACAGCTTTTGTAACTATTGTTTTTATTCGAGACATAAAAAGTCACTATTCCACGCATATATCAGAATGAAACCTGAAAAACTGCTTGGGTATTTGACAAAATTTACCTACGAGGCGCACTTTCTGCGCCAATTTTTTTGTCACCATATACTACCATTTTTTCTATAGCCACGAAGAAACAGATTATAGACATTTTCTTGCATCAACTTAATATATATATATATATGTTTAGCTAGGAGATGATAAAGCTTATCAAGACCGAGTTATTTCCCGAATGCCACTGACAGCATTCAAAACCCATAACCCTTTCGTCTCCTTACCCCCTTAAGCCCAAGCGAGGCTTGCTGCTCGAGGCACATATTTGGCACAGCTCCAACCAATTATTCGACATTTCCCGGGGATAAACGATTCGATCGACGCTCCGTCTCGTCGTCGAGCTTGTCACTATTATTTGTCAATCTCATTATAGGATATATCTTCGAATCTTCATTTCCAAGGCGCGAACCTTCTTACCCCATGTCCGATAGTGAAGAGGATCCCTTGTGCAATAAATTCGAGGATTGAAATCGACAGTTTTATATTGGGGATAAATAAATTCAGGAATTTAAATTGTCGAAGCGATTCGCGATAATTTAATGAGAGGGAGCAATCAAATTGCTGACTTTGCAGGGCTAACGCAATAATTTCATCGACATGAACCCAACTCCAATCAAACGCAATCAAGTCAATTTAAGGATGTTGAGTCCCTATGAAACATGTTAATGTTAATTGTTCAATAAATAACTTCTTAATCGTCATGAAATTTTTACACGACTTCCTGAATACTTCATGTAAAAACATACCAAATTTTCAGAATTCTATCATCATTACTTCAACCTCCTTAAGGGTTGAAATAAAAAATGATAAGAAAATTCTGTAAATTTGGTATGTTTTTGTATGAAGTATTTAAGAGGTCGTGTTAATATTTCACGACGATTAGGAAGCTCGTTATTAAAAGATTAACATTTTTTTAAGAACAATTTTTAAAAGAAATAAAAAAAAATGTATCAATAAACTTCGTTTTGTTTCCGTTGCTTTCAGTATATTGTAGATATTATAAAATTGAGAGGTCAAAAAAAAAACTTATTGCAAAGTTACATCAGTTTCCATAAAACAACATATAGTTTGTGAATGTTAATTGTTCAATAACGAGCTTCCTCATTGTCGTGAAATTTTTACACGACCTCTGAAATACTTCATACAAAAACATACCAAATTTTCAGAATTTTATCACCATTTGCGATTTGGGACTCAGCATCCTTAAATGCAATGGTCACTGGAGAATTCAATACTGGCGTGCAAAATTCGAATTTCATATTCGCGATGACGAAAAGATCGAATTCCCATCGTTGTTCATTTCACTCACAGAAAAGTTTAAATATTCAAATGGTACTATAAATAATCAACTTTTCTGAATATTTTGAGATGATTGAATGCTCGAATGAACGGTATGCGTAAGGGAGGACACCGGAAACAGAATAAAATTGTACCTCCTCCGCTCACTCGAATATTTTCTCGTGACCGAGATACACTCCGAGCTACTTTGGAAATGAGTGCAGGACATTAAGGAAGCTTTCCAGTGTGACAGCCCGAAAAATCGCTGTTTTTCGCGATTTTTTTTTTTAAAGAAAAAATAATCTAATCGGTCTGGTTTTTTTTTGTATATTAATTGGGTATTGAAGAATACAAAACAATTTTTTAAAGATCGATTTATTTATTAATTAATATCTATAAAAATGATGAAACAATTGTTGCAGAAAATGCACTTGGATGTGGTGTCCACGTTGGGGGTCACAATTTTGATCTGAAACAAAAAACACAAAAAGATTATTGATCGGTATATAATTGGCTTTCGTGCTATGGAGGCTTTTTTTTTTTTTTTGCAAAAATGGCGCCGGTTTGAACAAAAAGTATCGATTTTAGCATTTTTTTTGGCAGTTTTTTTTACAAAAAAATAGGAAGATGTCAAAAAAAAAAAAAAGCTTCCATAGCACGATAAACAATGACGTTAAGAATATTGTGTAAAAAATTCAACTCGATAGCTTTAAAACTCTGCCCTCCAAGTTGGACACCGTTTTGAAAAATGCTGTTTCGAGAAAAACGCGTTCAAAGTTTCGCTGTAGCTGTAGCGCTCCGTTGCCTTCTTCCAAGAAATGCTGTACAGTAACCGAAATAATCTGAATTTCGGCATGAAAATTTCAGGGAATATTCGGAAGAGTGTATACTATTCGATAAAGCAAAAAAAAAAAAATCGATTTTTTGAAAATTTCACACTGGAAAGCTCCCTTAACAATTCTAGTCATACGTATAATTCTACCGGCGATACGATTTCCTTGCGATAAAAGCCAAATCCAGAAGTTCTCGTCGAACGATGGGTCTTTGTGTATCGCGAGGCTGCGAATAACAATCGCGGGACGCCCCTTTATAAATTTTGCATTCAAGGCGTCTAATGTCATCCTGTTGTCGCGCTCAGTGCCATTATTTGCAATTCGCAGTGCTCCCTGCATCCTGCGATGTCCCCGCGCTCATTCCTCGCCTGGTGCACATTTATCAACGAAGACCGACAATGCAACCGTAAGGAAATGAGCTTTGTGCTTTCTCGTTGAGTAGCGCCGGAAAATTTCTCGTATATTTTATATACCTTTTGTATCATTCTGTTTTTCCTCATAGATATTTCCTGTTTCGTTCTTTCCCTTCCCCTCAGGTTCTCCCTCTCACTCTCGCTCTGTTATGATGGAGTTATTTTTTTCATTTAATTTTATATATATATATATATATATATATTTATATATTTTTTCATAATTTTATTATAATTTTCGTATATTTCAATTCTACCAAGTTAGTCTTTCGTTGCGTAGTGTCGAAGAGAAACAAAATTTATATTTTCTGTGTCAACTTTTCACTACAGTTTTTACGATGGGGTATTTGCCAATTAATCAATCGTTCTCTCTCTCTCTCTCTCTCTCTCTCTCTCTCTCTCTCACTCTCCCTGTTACCGATTTCTTTTTTTTATTTGTCCGTTTAATTTCATTTTAATTCTTTTTTTTTTAATCATTGATTTTGTATTGAGCCTTTTTTTATTTCCTTGTACTTATCTTTTTCATTCAATTCTTAAGCCTCTCTCTTTCTCTCACTAAGCCGCGTATCGAAAAGAACATTTTTTGAAAAAGATACATTTAACTCGAAAATAAAAAGTACTCGGTTTTTTCATTAAAAACGAAAAGCACTAGGGATACCGTTTATACGATACAAAGCTGGAGGCTTCAGGAAGAAAATTTATTCCTTCTGTAATACTTATAAAAAATAACAATCTTGAAAAGTTTCGATTTTGAACAACAAAAATTGCCACGATCGAATTAACGTGACTGAAAACTTCGTAACGAAACTCGTGGCCCTCGCGACTCCGTCAGCACACAACGACGTTTTTTCCTCCGTATACTATTTGCCAAGGCATAATCACTTGAGAAGTGCCGGCTCGTGCCCGGCGTTTTTCCTTTTATTTTTCTCGCGGCATATTTTGAAAGCCCGATTTGCCGTTTGTTTCAGGCACTGCTGCAAGCTCACGACGTTGCCGGCCACGAAGTTTACGGGGAGGAAGCCACCCGGGTCACGCCCCCGCCGCTCTTGCCCTACCTGAACGGCGGCGACGATCTCGAGGGCCAGAATGGCGATCTCGACGTCGAGAATGTCACTCGAGTCAGACTAGTCCAATTTCAAAAAAATACTGACGAACCGATGGTGAGAAAAAAATCACTCTTTTTTGCATTTCCTAATAGTAGATCGTGCTTCTATTTCTGTCCCCTTTTTTCGGTTCTGAATCTTTTGTCCTATAACTGTCCTATAAGAAAATAAAACCGTTGTGGTTGTTGTCTGTTGCCGAAATTGAAAATTAAACATTCGACTTTACCGTGGAATGTTCAAGTTTCAATTTCAACCTTTGAATTTCGGGTGATACTTGTATATGGGAAGTTAAATGTCTACATAAAAAAAATTACCGTTTAAAATAAATGTTAAAAATTGCAATCACACAACAAGCAACAAAGCAAATATCGAAAATCATATACGAAAAAAAAATTGGTGCTTTAAATTGACAGAAAATTCGTTTTGCTATATTATGCAGTGATCGATTGATAAGCCAATATTCGAGTTGCTGCTTATTAAAAATGATACAGTGAGTTCACTTAAAATTTTGTTGAGCCCGTCGATTTTAGAATAATATAATCGTTCATAATTAAACCACGATGAATTATCATTAAACAATTTGGTAGTTTTAAGAATCATCTCCCTTTATTATTTTGAATGATAATTGTGTCTAATTATCTTGAAAGACTCGTGAGTCTCATTTTTCAGAGAGAGTAAAAGTCAATATTTCTAAAAGCGCCGCTATATTCTTCTTAATATTTAAATTAACAAGGCAACAGTCTGTAGTGTAAAATAATAATTATTTTTACTGTTACTTTTATAATGCATATGACAATAATGTATAATATATTATTTTTAATAACTAATAGTAACAATTATAAGTATCAATAATAGAAATTAATAGCATTAATAATGTATAAGAAATAAGATGAAATTACAAGTTGCACATTATTGTAATAGTATTATTATTATTATTCGCATTCTTAATAATAATACTTTTGATTGTGGCAAAAATGGAGAAAAATCTTTAAGAGATCATGAGTGCCTTCGTTGCGTCGGGAATTAAGGGCGGGGTAAAGTTAATTCGGCGAAAAAAAGGCATGTTTTAAAGATTTTTTTTTGGCGTAACGAATAGTGTTCGTTTATTGAAAAATTTACATATAATAAAGTAACATTTGAACAACATTCTCCTAAATTTGCATTGCAAAATATTCAAAATTGAGCGAGTGAAAATTAAACCCCGGAGACGCCTCGAAAAAAAGTTGGTTTGCGGTGTGCACAATAACTCGCAACAGAATCATCTGAAACAAAAAAATCAAAATGCATTTGTTAAAGGAGATGTTTCTCGAGGTAATGACGGGAGGATTTTTTTTTTTTTTCGATTTTTCGATTTTTCGTAGCACTTGGGAGCCAGAAACCCGACTTTCGCCAAAAAAAATCGGCTAATTTGTTGTTGAAAAATTAGTAATTATTAAAAAAAACAAAAAAGCTCTCGACAATACCTGGTGAATTATGTGAAGAAGTACTGTGCAAAATTTCAAAGCGATTGGTCCAGTAGATTTTGAGTTATCGTGCACCCGGACTTCAAATATGACAAGTCTCAGAAAAACGGTTTGAAAAACGCAGAAGGATTATCTGCAGTTGCAGATAATCCTTGAGATCGTCGATCGTCTGCAGCTCTAAGCATTTCGTCCTGACGTTCGTTAGTAGTTTGTCAACCGGTTGCACTCTTAAACTGGCGAGGCTCGCGTCCGGCTAACATGAGCCTCCAGGAGGTTGCTATTTTTGTCCGTCCTGTCCTCGTTTGTTATGTCAGCTGTCGGCGTATGGCATGTTCTGCAGCCCCCAGAATCCGTGCTGCTGCCTAGAGCCACCAGGGCTTGCATCCGGTCGGAGCTCAGGGTGGATTCCTCCCGTCGAGGGGTAACCACCTGGGCTATTTTGTTTTGTCCATTCGTGTTCATATTGTTTTGTTGGGTTCGTTAGTTGCTCCTCCTGCTGGATGCAGGCTTGGTACTCCGCCTCCCCACCATGACCAGGTGAACTCAAGGGGAGGAATACTATTATTATTATTGTTCTCAATGCTATTGATTACTATTATAGTTGCTATTTCAATAGCAATAATGATTATTATTATTCCTCGCGTTATTGTTTATTTACTGATTGTCTACTTATTATCTTTCAGTCAAATTATGTTCGAACAGTTAAAATCATAAACTTGGGTCGAATAATGCAGTTTTTAAAGCGGCAGATAAAACTTTAATAATTGAATTACCATTTACTAAAACTGATCGATTAAAATTAAATCGAGCGGTCCGTTTACGATTTAAGGCGGGATTCTACTTTGAAACCATGAAAAAAACGCTATTTTCGTGAATTTTTTCTGAGAATACTATTAAAGATATCGATATGGGGTTTAAACTGTTCAATAAATACACTTTTTAAGTACATAAAAAAAAAAATTTTAATATATTTTATTCATTTTTTGTTCACGTAAAATATGTTTAAAGCCAACGCCTCGAAAAGCAGGTACCGTTGCCGTGGTCGTGAAATCTTCCCGACGGATGGTCTGAAACAAAAAAATCAAATAGTTTCATGTTCAGTATGTCTTCAGGAACCGACCTAACTAGAATATTTTATATACGTGCAAAATTAACAAAATGGCGGCTAAAATACGAAAAAAAAGCGTTTTTTTTGGGTCTTTTTTTGCAATAAAAAAATAGTTCTAATCAAAATTTTAAGTTGATTGTAGTTAGGTCGGTTGGTACACACATATAGAATATGTGTTTCAAATTTCATAAGGATCGGTTCAGTACTTTTTGAGTTATCACGACCACGGTACTTGAAAATGTCGTTTCGAGAAAAACGCGTTTAAAGTTTTGGTGAGTGATAAATCGTAGAAAAAATTATCTTACCCTCAATCAGCGATGCCTGGGCCATATAATATGCCTTCGACGTGTTCCAGGTGGGTGTTTTCATCCAATTTAGCCTTTTCAAAGTTTCAAAGTAGAATCCCACCTTAACATACGAATGCTCGTTGACTGCGCAATGTGCGGATATTTTTAGGAGGCTTAAAAAATTGTTCTTTGTACAGGGAATCACGTTGAAAATGAACGAGGACGGTAAATGCGTGGTGGCGAGAATAATGCACGGTGGAATGATCCACAGACAGGCAACGCTTCACGTACTCGACGAGATAAGGGAGATCAATGGGATTCCAGTAGCCAATCAGTCGGTCAACGCCTTACAAAAGATGCTCGTAAGTGTTATTTGTACCTCTTGACACTTCCGTCTCGTTCAATTCCACCCGCAATGATGCTTATTCGCGAGCTACACAGTGGTGGACGAATGCTGAATAGATCTTCGTTTTCACTCCGCACATAATATTTCCATTTAAATTTGGGAATCGAAAAAAAAAAATTGGATTTTTATATAGAGGTAATGAAAATTTTATGATTTACAGCCGACGGAAAATTCCATTTTTTTGAATATCTTTGCATATTACGCAAGTTCATTAAAAAATATTACATTTTTTACCTATAAATTCTAAAAAATGTTTTGTATTTTAATATAATATAGATAATATCGATGAGATATTATTATAAGATGAAGAATATTGAAATAATCATTTGTACACTTTTTTCATTTTGAAATATTTAAAAAACAAATGATTGAATATTAACATTTTTTTACGTTATACTTCCGGAAAATATTTTTTTAAATAATATTCCATGTATATTACTATTTTGAATTATAATGAATTATAAATATAAAATATCAAAATTACTATTTTGAATAATTTTTTGAAAATGTTTACCAAAAAAATACGCGTGAATGAATCTTGAAAAAATGTATTATAAGTAAATCAATAAAACTATGTATAACACACATATTTGACAACTTTCACCATCATTGAAAAAAAAAATATTACTTGCAATTGTTTTAAATATATAAATTCACTTCTACCCGAAATTTAATCCATCGAAAAAATGACTCGAAAGTGAGCATTTAAAAAAAAGTAATTTCAAGGTTAAGAAAAACAACGACTCGTCATTGTTGCAAAAACATAAACGCAATTTTCTCGATTTTCCTTGAAGTTTACACAAATATTGTACCGCTCATTTAAAAATCATGACAGCAAACCTATTCAATGCGAAGTGTGATTAAAAAAGTTTTGAAATATCATTTTAAAGTTTCTTGGATGCACAGATGCGGACTTTTTATTTTACACATCGATAAATCATTATCGGCTGCCTCATCAGGGCGTTTATGTGCAAATAATAAATTGTTCGTCCCTGCGCTAAAAACACGCCCGAGGCAGAGAAACTTTCGTAACTTTAAATGGTCCAATTGTAAAAGTTTCGGCGAAAGGAGGACGAAGTATGGTGAAAACTCTTCCTGTATCTAGGAGGGTACTTAGCGAGCCACTCGTGCATCTCGTCTTGCCTGATTTTTCTTCCTATCTCCATTAGCCGTGAACTCGAGTTCAAATTGTTAATGTCGGTGACGTAACTCCCTTCGAAAATCTGGCGAGAACGAGATGCGCAAGTTTTTTCTTTGTTGCCGCATCAATTAAAATATTTTAATATCTCGTGCATTGGGCTCTTCAAAGTGGGAAAGGATGAACTTTTTTCTCTATTGTTTCGAACTGCTGCACATAGAATTCTCCACATTTATCCACCGGAGGATTATTCCCATTTTCATTTCCATCAAATTTTTCATCGCCTTTCATATAGGAACATTTTATTGGAATATTTGTGCTTTTGCCATTTTTATTGCCACACGGTACATATTTTACGTTTTGTCTTTAAATTTTTACCATTGAGGTTCAAACTTGTCGGAGATGCGACAAAATTGAAAAATTAAACATACGAATTTTCGGAAGTCGCAAATAATATGTTCGTTACGGTTTATTTGGATTAGCTGTTTTATTGCCGGAAGAAACAGATATTTAGTTTTTTATTGTTGAAAATTCATTTTTATTTAAGCTGCAATACTTCGCGATGAGGCACAATTTTGGAAATCAAATACAAGCATTTTGGAAGGCACATGACAGATAAACAAAATTGCTCACGAATAAATATTATTATTGCTTTTTATATTTATTGCTATATATCATATTTGCTTTTTTTCACCTAGCTATGAATTATTTATACATTTATATTTTATATTTATATTTGCTTTTTTTCACCTAGCTATGAATTATTTCAAACAGCTATGAATTTTTCAAGAATATTTCAACAATTTTTAAAAACAAAACTTTTTTTCTATTTTTGAAAAAAAGGTTCGCACCATGCTTGCGAATTTTTCGGATTATTGCACAATGATTTCACAAAAACACCTCCAAATAATATTCAAACACAAATCCGAAAGTGTGGGGGAAAAGTTGCATTCATTTGAGGATTTAAAAAAATCAACGAACCCGTGTCATGCACGAGAAAAACGGATTTTCTTGATACTCATTGGGCAATTTATTTAAAACAATTTACGATTATTTCCGTAACTTTTTTTTATTTACTAATTAGCTTTCTAATAACTTTTTGTAGATGCAAAAGAATACTAGTTCGTTATAATGTTTGTCGCAACGTATTTGATCCCAAGTCTGAGGTATTTCGAAAATGCTAAGTCGTAATCAGAACAACGAAGTCTCGATTTATCGCGGAAAGGCTTCTCTGTCACAGACACGTGTAAACTAAACGAGCAGCGAGTAATTTAGATTCAAACTAATCTCAACGAGCCTCTCTGATTTCCCTGGAGTCTCCAGCATGCACACATTTTGAATATCATCGTCTCTTCCTCTCCTGTCCCCCCCCCCCCCCATGCCCTCATCTCTCTCTGCCTCATCCTCTCCTAATTTCGGTCTCTGCATCACTGCCCTGATAAGGGTTGCTCGCAGATAGGTCCTCTAATTGAGGAACAAAGTCAAGTCACGTGACGGCCACGTAATTACTCAAATTCCCCATATCGCCTTTTACGAAAATCTTGACAATTACTAGGTGAGGAATCTGATGAATGGATTTTCGATCAAAATTCTATCGAATTTTCAAATAGTCGGAAATATTATTCAAATTATCAAATTGAATAACAATTTAATACTGTTAAATATATTTTTTTAAATAGACAATGAAAAAATGATACTCTTCCAATAGAGCGATTCGATAAAAATTCAATCGGAAATAAAAGAGTAAAGAAATGGCAAAGATGCAATTAAGGCGTTACCCCAACTTGTAGCGCAAAAAAGGCGTTTTTCAGTAATTTTTTTAAAGAAAACTACAAAACTTTTTTAATCGAGCAATATACCATCTTAAAGAACACATCTTGAAGAATTTTCAGTAATTTTTTTATTGAAAAATATTACATTGTTTAGTGGCAAATGGCCGTCAATGAAATAATGTTTTTATATGCACGGTTTGCGGTGACCAACATTGCGGCGAAGTGGATCATCTGAGAAAAAAATGCGGATGGATTTAGTCAAATATAAGTATAAACTAGTCTTTATTCGAAGGACTTTAAAAAATATTCATTTTTCACAAATTGGCGGACAGTCAAAGTTGATGTTTCGATTTTAACGAAAAAAATCTAACGATTAAAGACTACATTTTTATGTATTAAATAAGCCTGCAAAATTTCAAGAAGATCGGTTCATTAGTGTTCGAGTAATCTTGGTCAACGACTTCAGAAATGCCATTTTGAGAAAAACGCGTTTAAAGTTTCAATTTCAGTTCTTCAATTCACGGATTCTTCTCTTTCAACGCTCATATCTCAGTCAATTTTGTTCGGATCGACTTGAAATTTTCAGGACATATTCTCAGATACTTATACTTCAAAAAAATGCAATAAAAAAAATCGATTTTTTCAAAATCGCAAGTGGGGGTCACCTCTTAAGAATTGCACGAATTAGGCCTCATTCACTTCATCTACTTGTTGGAAACGTGCTTGGAACCCCCCGCAGTTTTTGTTCTCAACACGTTGTACGTAGCCGCTTTGACGAAGAAAAAAATCACAAAACGACGGGTGTTCGAAAAAGTATAATTTTGGCGAAATCTTTAGCTATATTCGGAGGCTTAAAAAATACAAAATTTCGAGAAAATATATGTAGAAAACGGCTACATACAACGATAGCTACGGCATTTCGTCTTTAAAAATTGAGATCGGACAATTATAGGTAGAGTTATAATTCCGGCCACGTCGAAAAAAAATAATTTCGAAAGAAACGCGATCGAAAGTTTTGTTATACCCAAATCGTTGCGTTACCTCTTCAATTTCAATATTTCAACAGCATTTTTTTTCACATATTCTTCAAGATGTATACTTTGAGAAAATGCAAAAAAAATCGATTTTTTTTACCCGTCGCCCGATTTCATGTGCAGCCATCCAATAAGGGCTGGAGTTGAAAAATTGGGCAGCCCGAGTCGAAATTTAGACCCTCCTTTAAACCTCCTTTCGATCCCCATTTGTCATTCAATGGAGGTTCAAGAGGTTCAAATGGAAATCTCAAAAACATGTATATCAGAACCTACTGAACCTCCAAAAGTGGCAGAAATTGGACTTTTTCACTCAAAGGAGGTTTAGTAGGTTCATCTGAACCTCCTTTAAACCCTAGTGAGCCTGATTTAATGCTTACGCAAACCTACAGACCCTCTTTTAAACCTCCTTTCGCCCTACTAACTCTCCTTTGACTCCTTTCACCGGTGGCTCGCAGAGCCCCCTAGCCCTCCTTTAAGCCTCTTCTGACCCTACTAACCCTCCTTTAAGCCTACTTCAATATGCTGCCCTCCGCTCCCCCCCCCCCATCCGCAGTTCACCGATATCCAATCTTTCATTTTCCTTCTGCTTTGGATTCAAAGGAGGTTCTGTAGGATACAGATAGGACTTTAGGCCAAAACGAGGTTGTGTAGGTTCACGCAAGCCGAGCCCATAGGCCTAAAGGAGGCTCAGGAGGTTGAATAGAAGGTTCAGTAGGGCTAAAGGAGGGTCGACAACGGTGCAAATTTCTCCATATAGGTTCAAGGGGAGTCAAAGGAGGGCGGCGGTCTGTGCGTTACAAAGGAAATAGGTTCTCGAGCATTCAAAGGAGGGTCTAAATTTCGACTCGGGAGGAACATACGAAGGAAAGTTGAAAGTGAACATGTCGTTTTTGTTTATCTGTTTCAGCGGGAGGCTCGAGGATCAGTGACGTTCAAGATCTTGCCATCGTACA
Organism: Ophion costatus; assembly: GCA_951751655.1. Lineage (NCBI taxonomy): Eukaryota > Metazoa > Arthropoda > Insecta > Hymenoptera > Ichneumonidae > Ophion > Ophion costatus. The sequence goes on from OX632361.1 coordinate 39,022,040, forward strand.
GGATCGCACCACCTCCCTGCGAGGTACAAGTAAGCCCCAGTACCCAAGCCCAAAAGTCCTCCGATATTCCAGCCACTGTACTCACAACCACAAACGCCCTAACAACCACAATCACAACAGCTTCGACTCCCAAGTCCCAGATACGCTCGAGCGCCGTAGCCTCGAGCCTCGACAATCCCGCCTCGGGTCGAGAAAAAATCGCGAAAAATGAATCGGCAACGACCTCCGGCTCTGGCGATAAAAAAAACGAAAAAGCCTCGAAATCAGGCAAAAGCAAGTCGAAGAGCGGCGGCTCCTCGAACGAGAGCACTCCCCGGCGTCGCTTGAATCCACTCTCCGTACTCCGCTCCAAAAAATCCTAAAATACGAAAAACAAAAAAAAAAACGTAGTCGAGGAAATCTCAATCGGGAGGAAAACATTATTGAGGGCGAAAAAAAAATTTTGAGTCGAAGAAAAAGATTTTAAGAGCCGAAGGGACAAATTTGAGAGTCAAAAAAGGAAAATCAAGAGCTGAAAAAGACTTTGAGAGTTGACGAAAAAAAAATGTCGAGAGGTGGAGAGAAAACTTTGAACCGCGAAAAAATATTCTGGAGTCTAACGAAAGAATCTATGAGGCGAGAAATTTGAGCGTCAAAAAGAAGAATTTGAGACTCGCTAAGAAAGTTAGAAGAACTGAACCAAAAATTTAAACGTCGAAAAAAGAATTTAAAAAAAAACATGAAAGAAAAAATGCGAAATAAAAAAAAACATGAGAATCGAAGAAAAACTGGGGTTAAAAAGAAATTCCAGTAAAAAATATACTAATTATCTTAAATATCTTAATATTGTAGAATCGATACAAACGTTGCGGGTAAAAAATCGAAGAATCAATCACAAAAACTTAGGTCGAAAAAAAAAATTAATAGTAAAGAAGCAAAATAATAATTGACGATTAGAACATTTTATCGAGAGTCCAAAAATGCATGCAACAAGAAAATATGTCTATAATAAATTCAGCAGGCTAACAAATTATTCGGAAAACAAATAAACAAGATTGCCAACTTAGAAAGTCGAAGTACGCTTAGAAAAAAAAAAAATACTTGGTAGACGTCAAGTGGTTTGCTCGTTCTTTCGAATCGACAATGATCGTTGATAAAGATATTATTTATTCCTCAACGTCTCACCGATCTCTAGACCTCGTTGCATCACAGATATCGTGAATCAATTAACGAAAAAAATCGTAGATTAGAAAATTTAAAAATTAATTAGAAAATAACAAAAAAAAAATCTAGTTATTGTTGAATCTGGAGGTGAAAAAATATTTGCGACATTCGGTGATGGAAATTTCTCTTCACCTGTTGAGATATCGATATATTCATACAGAAACAAAAGGTAGAACAGCATGGCCCCAAATTTCACGTCTCCAAAAACTTATTTATTTGTATTTTTTTACGAATGAAAAAATAATTTACATTGCGATAAAAATTTGATATACTCTTGTTAGTAGTTTTCGTTGTGAAGATTTATTTTACATATTGGAAACAATTTTTGAGGATTATTTCAGAGGCTTTATTATTTGGGAATTATTTGAAAGGATTATGATTTTCTTTCGTCCAGTGCCCATCTCTGCTTCGTGCGGTTACAAAGTAATCAGATTACTCCAAATCCTCTCGGGAATATTGTAGATATTATCATACAAAATTAACCGAGTGGAGGCTACTCCACAGGCTGCCTAAAATAATTAAGTCATTCGATACACCATTGAAGAAAAATGACACTGACGACATTGAGCTAGGAGTAATATTTTTTTTATTGACGATATTAAGCTAGGAGTGGTGATTAAAAAAAATTCAAACAAAGGTCGTAATTCAACCGTGTGGATATAAAAGATTAACTTTATCGAATATTCAAGAGGTTCGTTATGCACCATCATGAATTCGGTAACATATTTTATTTTTTAAGCAAATATTTATCGACTGTCCGATCAATTTTTTTTATTTTTGACAAATCATTTAGTCTCGTTTCGGTGACTTTTTTTGCAAAAGTGATTTATTTTTTCTCTCTCTCTCTCTCTCTCTCTATGAGGGATCAAACCCTCGGTACGTTCGCGTGCACCACAAAAATTAATTTATAACTTTCCACCATGGAGCGCGGGCACGCAACTAACATTTAAGGTTATTACGATGGGGCAGCAATGTGCACGAAAATTAACTGAAAATCTAGAATTTCTACAAAATTTGTTTCAATATCGTCTCATTTTTTTTTTTCAACGAAAAAGTAATTCATTTTTTATTTCCTTACGTTTTTAAGACAGATTTTGTATAAAAAAGTTTGTACTTTCATTGTCACTTTGGTTTATTTTTTATATGTTTTTTTATGTTTTCGAATTATGTTTTATTTTCCGTTTTAATTTTTTACTGTTTTAACTGTTTTACGGGATTTTTAGCCAACGAAGTTGTATTAAAAATGAATTGGTTTGGTTTTTTTTTTTTTTTCAAGTACGAGTCCTTGTCATTCGTCAAAGATAACTTAATTCTGGTTTTATCTGCGCTTTCTTTATTCGACAAAGTGATGCCAATTTCAATTCCAAATGTTTCAATTCTGCCTATAAAGTGATATTCATTTTCTTTTCGCAAGCTCAAAGCTCCGAGCAAATGCCCCAAACATTACAAATTTTTCTCGCGTTATCCATAGTGAATTCAACAGTAAGTAAATTTCTCCACAGAGAACCACAAAACCAATTAACAGATTTTTATCACAAGTTCACTCAAAATATGAATAAAATTAACTAATGATATTAAATAAGAAAAAGGGCAATTTTGTAGCAACTGAATTCAAAGCAAAAATTGACACTTTTCAATTTATAATTCTGTGATCTTTTTTTTCCAAAAAATCCGAAAAATACGATGACGCCAATTGAATATTTTTCGATTCGACAAACATAGACATTTTTTGTGAAAACATAATATTTGAGTTTAGAATATGAAAAAAAAACAAATTAAAATACGATTAGAATAAAATAACGATATTATAGAATAAAAATATTAATTTCGAAGTAACTGAATTAAAAATATAAATTGACATTTGAATTTATCAATCCGTGATCTTTTTTTTCTATAAAATCAGAAAAGGAATCTTAGGGGAAAAACAAATGTTGCCCAGGTTTAGAAGATCGAAGAAAAGAATGGCGATGAGGAAACGATAATTCTGCCTGAATACCCTTGAATTTGCATACTCAAAACTTTTTATGAGACTGCCTGTGACGACGATACGACACGACTATTATTTCGAGCCATCGAGGCCGAGATATGGATTACGATATTGGCTCTCTCCCTCTCTCTATCTCTCTCGATATCCCATCGGTGACTAGGCGGTATACTTTTCAGTCCGATTATTCAACTTCGAAAGTTCCATTGACCAATAATACTCGCGCAACGTCCCACCATTTTCACAACCGATCGATCGAGTGTGCAACATCGTCCTTTTTCCCCCATCGGATACGCGAAACAAATGAAATCCTCCTCGAAAAATATCGCTCGACATTTTTTTTTATCTCGGCAACGAAAAAAAAACCCAAAAACGAAACCGCGACGACGTAATTTGCGCTCGTTTAATTATTTGCCGCAAAAAAAAATTAACTATGATCGAACAAAAAATTCGTCGCGTCCCCGAGGTTGCTTTATTTCGAAAAAAAGTCAAATAAGCTTTTTTCGTTCAATGCCTCTTTCAATCGACCTGACAAATTTTTGTTCCCACTCAATTGTTTATTTATTTTCGTATAGTTCGTTGACGAAATCGCCAATTACCATGATAATCGCAGTATTATCTCTCATAGTCACTGAACGTGTCGCAATCATTGTATTACTCTTGTTTCCGCATACACGTGTACATCACACAATGACATTTTCTCACGTTTCTCCCACGGTGAGTCAAAAGCGATTTTACGTCCCTCTCGCACTCGTAAAACCTCGAAAAAAAATGCCTTTTCCACAGATTTACCATGCTTTTTCACAATGAACGTCGTTATTTTTTAGTCATCGGTACAGTTCGAATAATTATTTTAAACGTGTTTCTCGTTACCCCCGGCATACAAACACACACATATATATATATATATATACACTTTCTCTCTGTACCGTCCTATATAGCACATACACGTATCCTACTCTCCCGTTTCATCTATTTTATTCGAGATCCGTCTACTGGATATATATATATATATATGCGTGTGTGTGTGTACAAGTATATAATATATGTGTATATATATATATATATATGTGTGTGTGTGGAGTTTGTAACACTTACCCAGTACCAAAGATAACTTAGCCAACAACAATGCATATATACTGGGTGGTTCGCAACAATCAAAGTTACCTTAAGGATGTTGAGTCCCTATGAAACATGTTAATGTTAATTGTTCAATAAATAGCTTCTTAATCGTCATGAAATTTTTACACGACCTCCTGAATACTTCATGTAAAAACATACCAAATTTTCCGAATTCTATCATCATTACTTCAACCTGCTTAAGGGTTGAAATAAAAAATGATAAGAAAATTCGGAAAATTTGGTATGTTTTTGTATGAAGTATTTAAGAGGTCGTGTTAAAATTTCACGACGATTAGGAAGCTCGTTATTAAAAAATTAACATTTTGTTGAGAACAATTTTTGAAAGAAATTAAAAAAAATTTATCAATAAACTTCGTTTTGTTTGGGTTGCTTTCAGTATATTGTAGATATTATAAAATTGAGAGGTCAAAAAAAAAACTTATTGCAAAGTTACATCAGTTTCCATAAAACAACATTTAATTTGTGAATGTTAATTGTTCAATAACGAGCTTCCTAATTGTCGTGAAATTTTTACACGACCTATGAAATACTTCATACAAAAACATACCAAATTTTCAGAATTTTATCATCATTTGCGATTTGGGACTCAACATCCTTAATGAGCATATAGAGTGCGTCATCGCGAGTAAAACCCCCTTTTTTTTTTAATGCCGCGTGACAAAAATTGGCCGAATTATTCGCGTTCAAAGTCCGAGGCTGAATAAAAAAAAATGTCACAGTACTCGGGCAGAGAAAAGATCGTTTTTGCCGAACTTTTTTGTATGCTAGATTATTTTTATGGGATTTGGAAAAGAGATATCTTATTAAGCATACGTTGAACTTATTTCGTGTGCATTTTTATCAAAACAAATTTAAAAAATAACAGATTTTTTGAGGCATAATAGAGCCTCTGTATAAAAAATGTGGACCAACGGCGTGGTGGATAACTTGACAATGGTTGGTCCGAAAAATCAAAGTGAAAACGTTTTACGATCTGTATAAATGTAGTTCGCGTTTTTCGCAAGAAAAACGTCACGAAAAGACGGATGGTTAAAAAGAAGCCTAATTTTGGCGAACTTTTTACCTATATGCGGTGGCTCAAAAAATCCGAAATTGAAAACATACGTTTACGTACAACGATAGCTACGGTAATTACGGAAATTTTGGTTTTTTTTTGTTTAAATGGAAAATCGTCCAATTATAATCTGACAAAATTCCAATTAGTTATAGTTTCAATCGCCTGTACTTTCGTCAACTTTCAATATATTAACTATAATCGTCAACTTTCAATATATTCACATGAATTTTTTTTCACATATTCTTGAATACGTATGCCTACTTTGAGAAGTTGCAAAAAGCTCGCCTTTTTTTACCCGCCTCAGTGATGTTCCGCCTTAAGGCAGGATTCTACTTTTAAACCATGAAAAAAAACGCTATTTTCGTGAATTTTTTCTGAGAATACTATTAAAGATATCGATATGGGGTTTAAACTGTTCAATAAATACACTCTTTAAGTACATAAAAAAAAAAATTTTTAATGTATTTTATTCATTTTTTGTACACGTAAAATATGTTTAAAGCCAACGCCTCGAAAAGCAGGTACCGTTGCCATGGTCGTGAAATCTTCCCGACGGATGGTCTGAAACAAAAAAATCAAATAGTTTCATGTTCAGTATGGCTTCAGGAACCGACCTAACTAGAATATTTTATATACGTGCAAAATTAACAAAATGGCGGCTAAAATACGAAAAAAAAAATGCGTTTTTTTTGGGTCTTTTTTTGCAATAAAAAAATAGTTCTAATCAAAATTTTAAGTTGATTGTAGTTAGGTCGGTTGGTACACACATATAGAATATGTGTTCCAAATTTCATAAGGATCGGTTCAGTACTTTTTGAGTTATCACGACCACGGTACTTGAAAATGTCGTTTCGAGAAAAACGCGTTTAAAGTTTTGGTGAGTGATAAATCGTAGAAAAAATTATCTTACCCTCAATCAGCGATGCCTGGGCCATATAATATGCCTTCGACGTGTTCCAGGTGGGTGTTTTCATCCAATTTAGCCTTTTCAAAGTTTCAAAGTAGAATCCTGCCTTAAACAATAAACGACAATTATTGAATCATTTTATCGATTTGCAAAGTGACTTCGCTATTTTTTACTGGAAAAGAAAATTCACTTGTCCGAAGGAGGATTCGAGCTCGCGCTCGATCAACTACTTTGCCATAGTTTACTAATCAGACTTTGAAGGCGAATATCTCGGCCAATTTTTGTCGCACGATATTTTTGAAAAAAAAGGCATTTTCCTCGCAATAACGCACTATATATGCTGAAAAAGGAAACCCTCATAGTCTGAATCACCATGTACATGTATATATATATACGACGTTTCTCAATTCGAAAAGTGCATCACGTATTGAAAAACGCATGGTATATATTAAATTTGATTTATAATCCGTCGTAAGAATTACATAAATACATATATTATATAATATACTTATTATTATTATCATTATTGCCATATATATATATATATATATATATATATATATATATATATATATATATATATATATATATATATACGACACGCACGTACTTCTATATGCCTGTTGATTGTTTACTGAGTCTTGTAATTTCTATTGGTCATTACGTGACATTCTTGATATGTATGTTTGCGTGATCGGGTGTCATAGAGGATATTGACATTCTAGGGTGATATTACGATGAACCGAGAACAATATTAGTCAGTATACGTAAAAAAACGGATACGAATTTATTCTTCTTCTTTTTCATCTTCTTCGTCGTAATGTCCAACGAAAGCTTTGTCCAAGTACCACCGTTTTACGACGAGGTGTCTCGCGGGATACCTCTCGTTCGAACAATTTTGGAATTCGAGTAGACTCGCGAATTAGATTCGTAATAAAAAAAAAAAAAAATAAGTAACAAAGCTTTTGTCACGAGACACGAGTTCTTATCCTCGTCTGCATGGAAATATATATTTTCCGTAAAGCTTTTATTATCGCCTATATATTATAGTACTGCGTGCATCCCCAAAATTTTCCGATATATATTATGTATGTAAGGAATAAACGACGTCTGTCAAAATCTGACAGCGATAGTGCGTTACTTGAACGTAAGAAGAAAAAAAAATCGCAATCTTTCAAGCTCTTCGTGATCGCGTTTCTTTTATTTTCTCGCTTTTTGTTATTTTTTGTTCTTCATCTTTTCTCTCGTCGATCGAAGTCTCGAAGAGTGCAAATTTTTTCTTGTGCCTTGCAAGATTCACTTGTTTTGTGGTCTCGGTGGACGCGGAATATCTTGCAATACCAAAAACGGCAGAAGGAAAGTACGACTGTGTACAAAAAAAACTGAACCAAAGAATAAGTAGAAAATTGGCGGAAAAATTTACCCACACGTCGTGTTAAAAAGTTGACTCTCAAGATCGTCAAGGATTTATTTTCCCTGCATTGCAGTTGTGGGTGAAAAGCGCGAAATTAAAAGATATAGAAAAATAATTTAAGCGAATGAAACAATTGTGTTTATTCGGTAACGGCTTCGTTCTTTTTTCTCACAAAATATATTATAAATAAATAAATATCGGTACACACATATGTATAGGGTAAAAAATGTAATTGCAATTTTCATTTTTTTGTTCGTTTTTTTTTTTTGACATTGACACGCACTTTTTCAATTAAAAGTAGCGGGTACGACAGTGAGAAAATAATCTTCACTTTAGTCCGAAGTTATATAGGAAAATCGACGTGTGCAAGTACTTTGTCACAGCATCGCGACAACTATTCTGCAAAAATTTTGCGAATTCGCAAAACGACGACAGCTTTATTAGCCTAATTCTTTTGTTTCTCCGATTGTTCGGTCACGGCCGAGCGAGAAGGCTTCGTAGTTTTAATCAAACACGAGAGTACGACAATAGGTCGAAAAAAAAGCAATCGAATTTTTTTCATCTCGATGACAGCTTCTCTACCGATAAATACGACGGAAAAGCAAATACGAAATTTGCCGTAGAAAGGAAAAAGACACGTGAGCGAGAGCAGGACGTTCGATCGAACGCAAGCTCGTTCCTTCGATGGCAATGATCTGTACATAAATACGTGTACCTATATACTTGCGGCTTAAGTGTCTCGCGAAATCCTACTCCGATTTTCCAAGGCTGTGCTTTCAATGTGAATCTGTAAATTTACGACTGTGTAAATACACTATACGTGTTTACCCCAATCTCATTATTATTATTGCTGTTGTTATTATTATCATTCGTGTTATTGTGATTATTTTATTATGTTTTTTTTTCACCTGTTTTATTATTTTATTATTTATCTATTTTATTATTATTATTATCACTGGTTTATTTATTATTATTATACAAAAAAAAAAAACGTTTGTGCACTCAAGCAGCCTCACGACAGTGTTCACGTGAGTAACGGTGAGTGTCGATGTTAATCTGTGCATTTTTTGGCAGTGCTACTCAAGTAGATTCAGGACAATTAGGGACGAATTAATCGACTCCGGCTCTTTAATCGGCCGATTCGTAATTTCCCGAACACGCCTACGCTGTGGGACAAACGTGGACGGGCGCGATGTTTCTAATAGGAAAAGAAAATTTAATTAGGGTAAATTCAACCACGCGGCAAATTAAATATGACTGAAAATAAATGGGAATTTATATTTAAGGCAATTTCGAGTAATCCTTGAAACGTTATTTCGAGAAAAAAAAGGGACGAGAAAGGTTGGAGGATGGAATATGAAGATAGGGATTTGTTGGCCAACTCTTGAAGGAACAAAACGTGTCAACGAAATGTGGCCTGTGAAACGAATTATCGATGGAGATTTGGGGAAAATAATGTTTTGCTGAAATTACGGTAATGTGAGGGATCGTAACTGATAAATTGATAGCATCAATGTAATTGTTGTTATTATTACCAGAGATTAATAATTCGCCGATTAATCATTCTTAATACTGATTAATTCAATAATTAATCATACTTAGAAAAAATCGGTACCATTTACAGTAGTCGGTAGGACAAATTGGTAATTGTTTTTCAAAAATCAGTTGCTCTATTAGGATTTGATAGCAAAGAAATTGACAATTATTACCAGTAGTCAGCAGCATTAATGGTAATCAGTATAAAAAGTTAATCATCTTTAACAGCGACGAAAAAATCACCAGCACACCAGCTCGAATCGATTTTCTCGAAATTTTCGTTGACCGTTTCATCGACACTTTTTTTCCCCTCAGACGTAGATATATCCAACAAAAGTTCAACCGCCAACATTCCATAAACTCCTCCACATCGTTTTCGAGAAAACAGAAAATATTCGTATTTATGCAATCAGGTTACGAAAAAAAAATGCGAATTCATCATTTTTAGTTTTTCAAAAATCAAAAAGAAATTTTCAAATTTCAAAAAGAAGTAGCTGGAAAATTCGAAGTTGCACTTTTTTCACGTATCTGCGTTGAATCAAAATCAGTAACTATTGCACACGAGGCTTCGTCGAATTCGATGTTTTTATTTTGATTACCCTTCCGATTATTACACTTATTAGTTTTACCATCATCGTTTACGTTACTTACTATTATTATTATTATTATTGTTAATATTATTATTATTATTATTCCTAAGCGTGGAAGCAACGAGAACGAGATACGAGGCGCGCGCGCCTCTCGAAAATCGACACGACTGCTCCAAATCCGTCATCAGGCCGAAAATAGCGAAAAAAATCTCCAGAATTTTTCTCCATAAGTCTCGACAGTAGAAAATATATAATGATCCAGCATAATGGCCTTCGTGCCCAAAATTGATGATTCGCGATTATAATTACATCCTATGTACTTTTATTTTTCTTTCTTCTCCTCGTCTGTTTTGTGCGTGTCTGTCTTTATTGTCGGGACCGAAGAAAGAATCGATCGCCCCCCTCCACCCTCTCACAATCAGTCATGAAGCATCACGTCCCTCGTATGTTCCCAGCCCTAGGGAATATCGCAGCCTCCCTTTTTTCTGCACATATGAACAAGTATATATACATATATGTGTGTGTATATATATATATATATATATATATATATATATATTATATAAAATATAAAATATAAATATATACTCCTATAAATACTCATGTATATATATATATATTCAAATTCAATTTAAAGCAAATTAAAAAAAAAGATCAACCTAAGTTTTATGTTTATAACTATATATATATATACGAGAAAAGGATATTTTCAATCCGTTCTATCGATGTAATGTATGCTATGAGCACTTTTGGCTTTTTGTACAATAGCCCTTAAAACGGAATGTTCTTAAAACTGCTCCCCCCCCCCCCCCACATACATCTACACGAATATTAATATAAATGGATAGGAAATATCTAAAAAAATATATAGATCAAGATAAACAAGCAAAAAAAATATACATACATAAAGAAATAGTGAGAGAGAATTAGACCGCGTTACTTCGTAGGTATCATCAGTCGCACCAACTCACACTATCACAAACACAAATCCAATTGAAAGAACTGTCAGCTGTCAATAATGTCAGACATCCATGTCGACATTTTGTATTCTGCAAAAACCCATTCTCATCAGCGTACAATTTGACGGTAACGATAATTAAAGTGGAAAAAAAGAGAAAATAGCATGTGTATGTGTACAGGAAAAAAATTGCTCACGTTGTTGCAGGTCGCACAAATTCGTACTTTCCAGTGAGTGCTGAAACGATTTAAAAAAAAATTAATTGCTTATGCCTTGTTGTAACAGTCGAGAACAGCTCGTTGTTGGATTTTTTTTCAGAAAATCGTGATGAAATTTTTATACAAAAATTAGGTATTTGAAAAGTATAATGCGAAGAAGACTAATTTTTTGTATAAAAATATTTGATCTCGATCCATTTACAGCCGATCTCCGGGAAGTTCCTCTCGAAAACGTCTTTTGCGGTCCCTCCTGAACCAGATTATCTAATATTTGAAAAAAACGAACAGATTTCGATAAGATATTAGTTTATCCAATGATTAATGGAAAGAATATCCAAAATATCCAATTTATAAAATATGACGCGACTTTCAAGTGAGAATATTGGTTGAGGCGAAAAAATGGGTTTTTTTCGTTTATCGGATCGAAACTAGAGGGGAAGCCCGGGCATAGCGAACAGCCCGGGCAAAGTGAATACCCCCACTACACACAGCGTTGGCGCGTGGGGATATTTGCTTTGCCCGGGCTATTTGCTATGCTCGAGTCTCCTGTACATCGGAAAAAAAATCCTACGACCAAATACTATATTTGTGAATCTAGAGAAGGCCCTACAAATTTCAGAACTATTGATGCAGCAGTTTCTGAGATATTTTGTTCACCGACTTTAGAAACGTACTTTCGTGAAAAAAGCGTTTAAGGAAGCTTTCCAGTGTGACAGCCCGAAAAATCGCTGTTTTTCGCGATTTTTTTTTTTAAAGAAAAAATAATCTAATCGGTCTGGTTTTTTTTTGTATATTAATTGGGTATTGAAGAATACAAAACAATTTTTTAAAGATCGATTTATTTATTAATTAATATCTATAAAAATGATGAAACAATTGTTGCAGAAAATGCACTTGGATGTGGTGTCCACGTTGGGGGTCACAATTTTGATCTGAAACAAAAAACACAAAAAGATTATTGATCGGTATATAATTGGCTTTCGTGCTATGGAGGCTTTTTTTTTTTTTTTGCAAAAATGGCGCCGGTTTGAACAAAAAGTATCGATTTTAGCATTTTTTTTGGCAGTTTTTTTTACAAAAAAATAGGAAGCTGTCAAAAAAAAAAAAAGCTTCCATAGCACGATAAACAATGACGTTAAGAATATTGTGTAAAAAATTCAACTCGATAGCTTTAAAACTCTGCCCTCCAAGTTGGACACCGTTTTGAAAAATGCTGTTTCGAGAAAAACGCGTTCAAAGTTTCGCTGTAGCTGTAGCGCTCCGTTGCCTTCTTCCAAGAAATGCTGTACAGTAACCGAAATAATCTGAATTTCGGCATGAAAATTTCAGGGAATATTCGGAAGAGTGTATACTATTCGATAAAGCAAAAAAAAATCGATTTTTTGAAAATTTCACACTGGAAAGCTCCCTTAAAGTTTCGAACGATTCTCCGAGCGTTCCGACGATCGTCAACACAACTATCAGAAGTTCCCTGAAATTTTCAGGGAACATTTATAAGATGATAGACTGTCAAAATATATTGGTTTTGAAAAAGGGGATTTGTCGACTTTTACAACTAGGCATAATCGCTTAGACACGAGCGTTTGAGAAAAAATGTACTCTAGGCAAAATGAACGGGGCTGATATTTTTTTTTTAAATTAAAAAGCGTTAACGAGCCTGAGATTAATAAAATATTGCCATTATGCACATTTGGGATATTATTAGTGCACCGAAAGCACCAATTATTTCGGGATTCATTTTTCTACGTTGTTCGACGTTGCGTTTATCCTGGAAAACACACACCTGTATCCTTCGGGCGTATTGTTGTTGCAGTATGCGTTGATTGGTCGGGTAACGTTTTTGTACGCTTTTGTTCATTGTGCTTTGGTACTATTTTTCCGATGATTTGTCGGGAACGAGATAGACTTGAGGTATGTCGTGATTTCCGCTACTCCAGTTAGACAAACAAATAGGACATATCGTTTTTCTATTTTTGATATAAAAATTAAATAAAAATTATTTTAAATATATAATATATTTAAATATTACCAGTAATATATTCAAATATTACCAGCATCGCAATGAGTTTGGTTGATCAATATTTTTTTAAATGTATAATTCGAAAAAGATATGATACGCCTTTCTATTTTTAAAATGTATTTATTGCAAAACACTAACGAATAATTCTAGAACCAGTATCTGTCCTGTTCCCAGGGAATCGCACAATTTTCAATTCCGAGTCATGCAAATCATGCTACTTTCACGACGTACTTAAGGGGGGAGATAGCTTTAGGCATTGCAAAAATTGATGATTAAAATTTTTTTTTAAGTTATGATTTCTTCACCCTTTTTGAGACTTGGGGTATGCTTTATTACCACTTTCGGCTATTGTATGGCATTGTTTTTTTTTTTTGATCATTCAAAATGACGGAGGCATGGCACGGTCTTCTAAACAAATTGCTGTGGATCTTGTCAGACGGCGTGACACGTACCGTCGGCAGGATTAATCTGGAAAAAATCCAACGAAGACTTTTACTTCATCAAAACTCATACAGAGAATATGAACCAAGAAAAAGTGAGAAATGTTAAAAATCGATTGAATGGTTCACTTTGGAACACTAAAATTGAATTTTCCGAGAAAAATGGCTACATATTGCAATTAAGAAATAAGTTTTTTTTTTATTTTCCAAAAGATGTAGGGTCATGATTTAGACGATAAGGTTAGAAAGATTTATGCCCCAATTTCATCAGAATCGGTCGATCATGGAAAAAATCCAACGACGACTCTTACTTCATCAAAACTCATACAGAAAATATGAACCAAGAAAAAGTGAGAAATGTTAAAAATCGATTGAATAGTTCACTTTGGAACAAAAAGATTGAATTTTCCGAGAAAAATGGCTACATTTTGCAATTAAGAAATAAGTTTTTTTTTTTATTTCCAGATCGGTCGATCTGGAAAAAATCCAACGACGACTCTTACTTCATCAAAACTCATACAGAGAATATGAACCAAGAAAAAGTGAGAAATGTTAAAAATCGATTGAATGGTTCACTTTGGAACAAAAAGATTGAATTTTTCGAGAAAAATGGCTACATTTTGCAATTAAGAAATAAGTTTTTTTTTTAATTTTCCAAAAGATGTAGGGTCATGATTTAGACAATAAGGTTAGAAAGATTTATGCCCCAATTTCATCAGAATCGGTCGATCATTTTTTTGGCTATAAGTCACGCCAGCCTTGAACATGCAGTTTAAAAGACCGTGTCTTGCCTCCGCCATTTTTAAAGTTTAACGAACACAAAATTAGTCAGTAACAGCCAACATTAGTAATAAAACATACCCTAAATTTCAGAAACGGCGAAGACATCTTTCCTTTGAAAAAAAATCATGAAAATCAGCAAATTTTTCCCCGCCAGAAGTCATCTCCCCCCTTAAGCCTTCCTCAGTTAGCCTTTGCTTGTCTCTCCTCGAGCCCAGATTGACCACCCGATCGTTCTTTCTCCCCTGCCAGGAATCTTCCCAAGCCAAGTGATTTTTATTTCTCGTTTTATTTATTTTTTCAATTAAAAAATTCAGTGTGGAAGGAGACCCGGATCGAAGGCGATGCAGAAACATCAGTGAAAGAAAGAGGAACGTTGTCAATCCGCCAGAGGCGTTGTCGATACCTAGTGCGCTGATCACGTTTTTTCTGTTTGCTTTGAACCTACTATTCCCTCATACCTATTCACCGATAGCTTGGAATCGAGCTGCAAGAGCTTTCGTCACATCCGGAACAGCGAGAATCGCCAATGGTGACGTCCATATGTTCGATTTCGCTGTCTCCCATTCCTCGATACACTTTTCGTGTCTAGTCATTTTTTTTTGAGCCCTTGAAGTCTCCAGTCGTGTTGTATCCAATGACGCGAACATTCTGTCCGATTGTACGATCATTATTCTTGAGGGTTTGGACCCTTCACTGCCCCGGGATTGCCGGATCATTTTTTGCGTTTACATTGCCCCAGGTATTGGCAGACCTAAAATTTGCCTCCAAGATAAGCAAAGCTCTCATTACCGGATATTTTTTGGAGGCTCCGTGGCAAATCTTTGACTTGGGTAGCTGAGAAAACGGAGAGACGAAGAGAACAGAAGAAGTGTGCGATGAGAAGCAGCTGCCTTTCGTGTACATTCCTATGGAGACCCTAAATCAAACTTGAGGTTTGCGTTCCGCCATTTGCGACCTCTGCAACAACGGAAGTTCATTATTTCGTTCTTTCCCTGCATGTTGGACATTTTTTGGTCGAACCTAGCCTGACTCCATCAAGACCGATAGGATCGGAAAGAGAAACGGCTAGGAATTCATTTCGCACTAATGACAGTGGTCAAAGATCGGAAAGTAATCGAACCAACAGACTCTGGAATCGTCCCAACCTTCCAATTGTTTCACCCTGAATCCTCCAATTGTTCTTCAACTGCCATCACTCGTCCGACGAGTGTTTCGATTTCGTTTGGTTGCCAGACATCATTTTGACGTTTCCCTTCCTGTCTTCCCAACATTGTCATCACCGTTCCCTGTCATCTCACGCACCCAATTTGCTTCCTGATCCTAACTATGGCTTTTATTCTCTCGTACTCTCTTTCATAAAGTAATCTCGTAATTGCATGAGTAGTGGCTATACATTATGCAACGTCATTGGCACGCGTTATCATCGTGGTAGAGAACGTCGAAGGGGACACGATTACCGTCGAACAATTGCTCGAGAAGACAACCAATGAAAGGTAGTAAAACAGTCACCAAGAACATTGATCCTTGCTCCTCATCAACCTTCGGCTTGACCTCCGACAAGTAAAACGATGGGCCCAAGTTTTTTCGGCCCCAAGATCCAGCCTGGAAAGTGGACATCGTCAGTGGAAATTAACAACCGGTCTGTCAAATCCTTCGGCTAAACAAAGAGCCACTCGATTGGAGAGCAACGTATTTCGAAACAATTGGACAATTCGTTTGATTCCTAACAATTTCCAATTTGCCTTGATTTCTGCATGTAATAACTTCCTGCAAAATGTCCGTGCCGAAAAACGTTCAAACTCGTTTTATTTACCCTAAAGCGCGAAATTGCCATACGAAAAAAAGAATGACGGGTGTCAAATTCGAAAGAATGTACGTGACGAGTTGCCTGAATTGAGGCCCGATCAATTTTTCTTGTCGTTGGTTAACTGTCGCATGCACGCACACAAACACTCACACATACACAAAGGCATGTCAGGGAGTCTGGGAGAGAGCTCTTGGGCAGCGAGCATTAGTCACATTTTTGGATCCCCAATTAGTGGAATTTGCATCTAGGCAACATGGCACTGTGAATCCATTTTCGGATCACAGAGACAAGGAGCAGCAACCGACAATAATATAACAATAATAATAACGGCAATTACAACAACAATAATAATAATAACTTGGATTTATAACTTTACGTTGTTGTGTTAAGCATTTCGTGCGATCACGGTTTGTGTGTGTGTGTGTGTGTGTGTGTGTGTGTGTGTGTGTGTGTGTGTCGCTGTGTGTGTGGTGGGATGCAAAGATCAAATGGCTAATTCAACGTCGAAAGAGCAAAAGGGAAGCAACGAACTGATCGAGATGAAGAGAGGAGGAGAAGAGAGAGAGGGAGAGAGAGAGAGGCAGATAAATAAGTACGACAAAAGCCAGTTATAGAAATTCACTGACGAATTAATGATTATATTTCTTTTTTCTGTTTCTTCAACGATCTAGTTGTTCAGGATTAGGCCTCTGCCAGTGTTAGTAAGTACCGCCACTTGATCTGGTGTGATTGGACTGCAGTAGTTAGAAGGCTATGCGTTTACCTGTACCTGCATATCCAAATGATTTGATAATCGGAATATTCGACAATTCGATTATGTTAATAAAATACACGATAAAAAGGAATGATAATAACAACAGAATTAACAATGACGATGATGATAATAACGTTGAAACCAATTTGAGAACTCGTTATCCCACGATACGGCGTTACACGGGTCCATTATGGGGAGCTACGTCCGCCTGTATTATTGTATAAATGCCTACTATACACCACCCATTAGATATTTTATTGAAACAATGCTAAATGATGATAGTGTATTCAATTACGCGTTTACGTTATTCTTCTTCTCCGATACGGAACGTGCTCTCTGCTCACTCCGTCTCTCATTGATTTTACATAACGTGTATACATACAAGGTGTCCCACATGCACGGGTCGGAATTTTTAGAGATCATAGATCGCGTAATTCTGGAAAGAAAAGTCCTTGCGCATTTTTCCCTCCAATGTACCGTTGATGAGGTATCACTCGATAAGTAGCAGCCAATCGGGAGGGCCAATTCGTTGTCCACTACACTCGAGCCTATGCAGCGTTCGCGTAGGAGGGGTGGGCCGTTCTCTCACTGGAGACTCGCCGCTCCCCACTTGGTACGTTTCTTCTCACCTACTCACCTGATTGGCCGCAACTAATTGATTATTACTGGAACAACGGTGCACCGCAGGCAAAAACGCATAAGGACTTTTGGCTTCAGAATTTCGTGATCTATCCACCCACCGAAAACGAGATGTCACTTTTGGATACAACCCTGTATTATAGACCACACACTGCACACGTTGTGTCTATACATACTGGTATATACATCGTAGAGCAACTTTAGTTCGTTCGCTCCATTGTTCGCCTGCTGTTCCGTCAATGTTTAATTGTATATTGTGGGATAATGTTCTCGAGAGCCTCCTGGCATGTGGCCTATAGTCTTATGTACTCCGCAACCTAGACCGAGTATTTACCGTTTTGCGTGCATAGTTACTTGTTTGTATCGTGGTTTTTCGCAGTTGTGTGTACCGCATGGCCAGGCAAAATGCAACCAGTGCGTTCCCAACCTCTTTTTTCACATCTTATTTTGCTCGAATCGGATGTTACAGCCTACTTGACAGTTGATGAAAAAAATTGTTTACAATCTTTCATCTCCTTCGCTCGTGGCTGATAACTCTCGATATCGATGAATCTCGACTGGAGGGTTTTATTTAGGATAGAAAAAAGGCTAAAATAACGCCCATTACGAAGTGTTTTTTTTTTTCACCACACTTCGCGCACCGTAGCATGATCCATATCATTACCCATAAATTGATGGTACGCGAGTTTTCCGTACGGAAAAAAATATTAAAGTTCCCGAGAAAAAGAAGTAAGTGCCAATAACTGTAACATTTGCACCAATGGCTCCAAACGACTGTTCAGCTTTCCCGAATTATCGTCCGCCTGTTTGTACATCAAACTATAGTACAGTTGATCACAAACGATAGTAATTATTGCCAAGCAAACAAATCCTTTCGTCCCATGCAAAATCCTCATACAGCGAGATCCAAATCCTCCTCGTCATATCACATTTCTTTTACGTGCAATTTCAAATATCACAAATGTCCATCGTATCAGTCGCACCCGCCACATATCACACAACACCCCTCCCCCCTGCCCCACGTAATTATCGACGCAATAAATCACCGTATAAATCACCACCATTACATATAAATACAATCACGTTTCTCACACCAATTGTGTACCCGAAAATGTTTCATTCTCGTCACATACCATTGTTTTGTCTCTCGGACATTGCCCTTATAAATATATATTTACATATACGAGCAATCGATGACGAAATTGGGTAATTTTTCGAAAGTAGGACTCCATCTGGAATTTTTGCCCCCAAAAAGGACGCGTTTTATCATTTTTGGTCACAATTTAACAACTTCAAAGTTTCGTCACCATTCTTTTTTTTTTAATTGTGAATACGTGTTTTTCTCTATGTCACTTGATATTGTCTGATTTTTTTTCCTTTTCTTTTTGCAATGAAATAATACATTGCGAAAATCCTCACGCCGTCTCCCTTTGAAGTTAGACTTTTGGATATTTACCCAAAATTCGTGAACCGATTTTACATACGACATATGTAGCGCTTCAGCTTCTCGTTACGATTTACAATGCATTGCTAGGCCTAATTAGTATTAGAAGAACGTTTGTTCATTAACAGCGATCCAAGTGACGATCCTCGATCGATAAAACAGTTATTTGTCGTGTACATAATTATTGCCAATTGAGGATAATTATTTTCAGTCACATCACATAAATAATTAACGTTCATTAAGGCTTGAGAGTGAGATATGTCTTTAATAATATCAACGATACGAAAATGAAAATTTTGTTGTACTTCGGGCGCTCGTTCTTCACTTTTTTTTATTTGTTCAAGGATTCCACGAAATTCGATGGGACTTTGACTTCTTCCTAAATATACTACAAAAAAAACACTACCGATGGAAAGTGCAAACATCTTTTTCTCACCAGCATTCTAAAAATTTCACTTTTCACTATAATTTATATATATATATATATATATGTATGTGTGTATAAAATAAAAAAACAATGGCCCCTTCGATACCACTTCAATCAATAAAGTTGAAGGCCCGGAGACGAATGACTGTTTTAACGTTAGAGGATCTTAACCTCAAATAACAAAGTCTTAACAATAAAGTCCCGCGTTTATTGACCAATCCGTGAAAATAATATTTTATGTTCACTACTTATGATCTTGCCCAAAAGTCCGACCGTTTTTTTTTTCAATTTCTGCGCAGCTCTGCAGCCCAAAACGAAAGAAAAAAAACGAAAGTTTGTTAAACACTAAAGACAAAAATTAAAATATTCCAAAATAATTCCATTGCGAGTGAATTTTACAAGAATGAAAAGGTTGTCGTCGTGATAACGAATCGTTTAATGAAAATTAGAGCTCCTGTACATATTTAGAGTTATTGTGACTAAAGCAGACATATATAAATATATATATATATATATATATATATATATATATATATATATATATATATATATATATATATATATATATATATGATGTTCGTCGTACCTCTGTACTATCGCCCAAACCTCTTACGTACAGGTTCTTTAATTTTGAAAAATCATTTGCAAGTCT